>CABFOW010000754.1:138780-211680 GCA_902141385.1 Timema californicum | reverse complement strand
TTCTTCGTAGTTGTAGACTAGGTGTTATTTAACTCATATTTGTTCCTTGCTTGTAACGTTGCTTTCAAGCAACGTTACAAGGTCACCACGAAAATATTTATCAAAATAGACATCTGCAAATCACGATGCCTGACGTATGAATACATGCCAGATCTAGAAGCTTTTCTAGGTTTCAGATAAGGCCCTACGTATGAAAGTATAACCGTGATATATAATTTATATTCCATATAAGAATATTTAATTTACTGAATTAACCCTTTTTACCTTTGTGATTAATGAATGTATAGGGTGATGATTAATAGGGAGGATTAAGGAAAACGCACCAGCATCAGCGTGGATATACGATGAGAAAATCTTACTGAGAAATCACATCCTCAGTGCACCTACCCGAAATTCGAACCTTGACCTCCCAGTCATTGGTAATCTAGTCGGTTGAGAGCCGGACGCTTAAACCACATGCCCAATGGTGTTAGTTTCGAGGTGTTGCGTATATTACGGTGTTAAACAGTCTCTTGAGAGGCTTTGGTTCGAATCAAGTTGTTGTCAAAATTTAGTAGTACTACGAAAAAAGAGAGAATAAGGAAATATTTGGGTATGTTATTTTTAATTCAGTCCCTGGAAATAATTACTTTCCATTTCTTACCTATATGGAGTATACGCATGTATAGGGTTAAGCAAGAATATAATTACGAGGAAATGCACTCGCAATTGAGTAGAGAGCGCATAATAATTTATTCAGGAAGACGTTCTTCAGTATACCCAGTCAGTATTTGAGTCCCATCTTTTACATCACTAAAAAACCAGACGAGACGAGACTGATGCCTCTTTACTAGAAATGGGCCGAATCCAATATTTCTCAAATCCAAATATCGAATCCAATTCTTAAAATTTTCTAATTTCGAATTCTTGAATATTTAAAACCGTACAACTTTTAGATAAAGTGTTAATATTTAAAATTAAATTTAAAACCACTGTCCAATGATTTTCTGTTTGACGTGTCTATTGAGTTCGAGATACTTTTATTTGTGATTTTTACGATTCTCACATCTCTCAAATACCATAGAGTTCGAGTAATCGAGGATTTGATCTTCTCATCTCTTCTTTTTACACATGTCTACGATTTTCGGTTAGTTAAATATAGTTAAACAATTTTTTTTAACACCGCTTATTACTCGCTGTTTATGTGATATGCCAATGGTTTTAAGCATTAGGAAGGTTACATTTGTACCTGCAGTTGCATGGAGGGAGAGTGGAATACCATTAAAAAACACCTTAGTACGCCCAATTGAGATTCGAACCTCGATCTCCCCGTCACCAACAATTTAGTCTACTACGATATTTTTAATGGATTTGAAAAAAAATAAATATATATATATATATATATTCGTTTGTGTATACATCCTGAATGATAGAAGTGTAGAAACTATGACATGGTTTATTATTGGTGAGAGCCGTGACAATCTGTGCTCGAACCAAATGGTGAGCGAGGGGAACGTGAGATGGCAGGGGGGCGGAAGGGGGAAAGCTGCAACCGGGTGTAGAGCACGTGCCGACGGATGACACGGACAACAGCTCCTCGCCCCGCTGGCTCAGTCGACAACAGCCGCAATAAGGCGTGAGGCACGTGACGTTCCATGTTCCCTTTCTTCCCCCCTCCCCTCTATCTCTCCAGGGAATTGTGGGAAGGGGGAGTGTTGAAAAAAAGGGGGAGGGGGAGGGACGGCAGACAGTTCTCATAACAAAACTATCTTGTCTCTGTTGACAGCCAATTCTTTCTCGCGTTTTCGCAAGTGCAGAAAGCAGTCTCCGTGGTAACGCCCCCTTTTTACTACTAGCAACGCGTATTACTACGCGTTCGGGTTGTACGCACTTACGCTAGTATGTAATGGTAGGGTGATTGTGAGATGAAATGGGGGACCTACAATTTAACGTGGGATCCGAACCACGGTGGAGGCCTGGCACTCCACACATTCACAAGTTGATAAGAGGTGAAGGAAGGGTTTGGCAATCAGATAAATCTGTGCCAGGACCGAGGATTTAGCCCCGGGCTCCCAGCACGGAAGTCTGACACCTTACCCCTAGACCGCCAGGTCACCTTCGAGGTAACACCAACAATTTGTTGCGTTACTTGTATTTTATCTTCGTCGCAGCCTAGTACTCATTTGGGCTATACGCATTCATTAACTACGCTTATAAAAAAAGAGATGAGGAAGGCATTGTTTGAGAGTAAGAGTACCAGAATTTGTGTGGAGATAAAGCGGGAAACAGTTTAGGAAGCACACCCTCAGTATACCAGATCGAATCCATACGTCCCCGTCACAGGTAACACAATCTAATACAAATATGACGCATTAGACCATGTGACCACCAATTCGGGTCTTCATTTGTATAGAGCAACGATCAATACAAAAATATTTTATATATATAATAAAAAGATTTATACTAATTCTTCTTTGTTTCTTAACTATTTTATGTAGAATTCCGAATGAATCAAATAGCCAAAGCTATTATTTATGCTTTTTAGTGAGGATTACTCCATCTAGATATCATAATAGGATGGGACGATTCCTGGATAGCTAAAAGTTAAAACATATACTAACTATGAAATAGTTAATCGTACATAAAAAGTTAAAATAACATTTTTGACGTACAACTACCCAAATATTATAAATAGATTAAACAGAATTTGTTTTCTACAAATGATTTATAACAACCAGACAACTGGGCTATCTCTAATTAATTTCATTTTGATAAAAACGAAGCGAATACAAAAATATTATAATCTATTCGTTGCGAATTATGACAGGGTGTAAACTTATTACGTACATACAAAGAGTCCAATTTTCAAAGAAAGGGCTTTTATTTGATAGCTAAAAAAAAGTACTTTATCTAAGAAAACTTATTCATACGTTAATATGTGACCTACAACTATCACTTTTTATATATATTATTTATATCTATAAAATAAAACTATTATAATAGTAAAATGTTATCAATGTTGGGAACAAATAAAAATATTCCTATTTCTTAAAAGGAATTTCATATGAAAATGGACTATCGAGACTGCAAAGGGAATATTTATTTGACTTTTTTTTTACATCAAAATAAAGTCAAATGGAATAAAGTTTTATAAATATGTAAATTTAGTTCTACTTTCTAAGAAAATACAAGTTTGTGTTTGGGTTTCAAGATACAGTTGAACAGTTGATCTAATTTTTTTGGTGCACATTGGCAAGAATGCACTGATGGAAAACAGTTCTTATTGAGATATGTTGATGCGTGATTTTAACAGTGTGCAATAAATCTAGAGAAACATAGTTCGATTCTTGGGTGGCTAAGATGAAGATATATTATATTTGTATACGGGTCCATTATTATTAAACCCTTCCTACCCCCGCATTTTCCTATACTTTTGGGTTACACGCATAATCATATATTAACTACATTAATTCGGTAAATATGAGGAAGGTAGAGTTAGGTTTTACCACATTTACTTTGAGGGAGAATAAGGAACCATTTAGAAAAAAATTATATATTCAGTATAGCAGGAGGGATTCCAATCCCAAACTCTTTGTCCACAGTGAAACAAATGAAACGCGCCATCTTGCTCTTCATTAGTTGTTGCTCTTATCCCCTCTACACCTGGTGTTGTAAGTCTTACTACCCATCCGGACCATCCGCACGTTTATGCAAACAGGAGGAGAAGGTATAATTAAAAGAAAATGGATCCCCGTACTTGCCCGGAAAGATAATGGAATATTACTAAGTGAAATCTTACCTCAGTTCACTTATTTAGGATTGAAACCCCGACCTTCCTGCCACAAAAAACCTCATAATATATGAGACCGACACGTTTTTCTACGTGCTCATCGGCCATCTTGTCAAGTAGCGCATGGATCGTTCTAAAAACAGTAGCACAGAATTCGAATCACTTGCACGCTGACTGGCAAATGTGGGTGCACACTGGTCCGTATCACGTCGTATTGGCACATTACTACATTAGTTTGTATTAAAATGAGGGGTGGGGGGTTGGGTGGACTCAAATCGGAGCTATTTTAAGATCCGGTGCAGAGTGATACGCAATAGTGTGCACCTACCTTAAGTCTCCCTCTTGGTTCGCTAATTGAGATTACAAATGTTATCTCCAGGAAACCCTCGTTGGTGGTGGACTGGCGCTTTAAGACTGGTGGCTTACCGCTCTTGGTAAAAGCACGATCACTAATTAATCTTACCCGCATCAGTGGAAGTATGGTCTATGGCATCAGAGTCACATTGCATAAACTAACCTTTAACGGGTGATCAGGTTTTTAATGACAATCAGGCAATGGGTTTTAAGGTGTACTTTATTAGTTTGGTTTTAACAACTCATCTCCACTTAAATGCGGGTGCGTGTGAACTAGATCCACCTAAGTACTACTCCTTAGATAAGATTATTTTTAGAATCACGTATTATTACCCGTTCAGTTCATACGTCTTTGTACTTATTACGATTATATGTTAGGGATTAGTAAGTTTGAACTTAGAGGAAGTGCACCCGCATGTACATAGAGGTAGAGTGTAAATACGATTTTAAAATCTCCCTCATTAAATATGACCGGGATTCGAACACCAATATCCCCGTCATCAGTCTAGTTATCAATTACGATAGTGACGTCTTAAGGCATGTAGCTACCAAAGTGAACTAATATGACAATAAACCATGTTTTAACTTTCGAATTGAATATAAAAACATTCTTATTATTATTATTATTATTATTATTAGCACCGCGTCTTACTATCCGTTCGGGTTATACGCCCTTACGCTAATGTGTAATGGTAGGGTGATTGTTAGATGAAATTGAGGACCTACAGTTTAACGTGGGATCCGAACCACGGTGGAGGCCTGGCATTCCTCACATTCACAATATGTCTTGTCAGAGGTGAAGGAAGGGTTTGGCAATCAGATAAATCTGTGCCGGGACCAAGGATTGAACCCCGGACTCCCAGCACGCAAGTCTGACACCTTACCCCTGGACCACATTCCTATTATTGATTGTATGATTTAACGCATCATTCTCACTTAACATTGTATTTCTGGTGAGTGGGTATTCTAATCCGGTTTGGTGTAGTAAATTTTTCCTAAATGGTTTCTCAAACTCCCTCAACGCAAATGGGGCTCTATTCCTTTTCAATTCTAAACTATTTATTTCAACACCACTTAGTATAAATATGCGGATATTCCGAAAGGGAAGTTAGTTGTGGTGCACAGAAAAAATACTCGTATAATAAATATAAATAATTTTTTTATTTTAAATGAACAAACAAATCTAAAACTAATTTAAGAGACCAGAGCTTTGTTTGCAAACAGTATTTCACACTTCATTTAACCCGAAATTTAGCAATACTACCTTCACGGAATATGCTATAATCCTAGCTTATAAGCCATGCCATTGTGGAAAAATCCAAGGTAAGCTTGTTACCTTTTAGGGTGAGCGGAAGTTAATATCTGTCATGGACGCATATCAAAACGTGCACCTCATTGATAAAGAAAGATTGTCATATAATGTGGTAGCATATTAGTTCAAAAGATGGGCTTAGCATAAATTACTTCTCTTACCTTGATCAGAATATCCAAAATACAATTAAATTTTAACTAAAATTAATGACCATTAAATAGCTTAATTTGTAATAAAATTTCCAACTAAAAGATCGAAACCATTTTACTATAGTAAAAGAAGTTTGGAAAAAAAAATTAAAAAAAAAAAAGAAATAACACATTTAAAAATATATAATTGTGTTTGAAAATATAACTTCGTTTATTTTTTATATGATACATTAAAAACTAAGGATATTAATCGCTAAAGTAAGATGTATATATTTGCGTCCATTCCCCCCCCCCCCTTGAATAAATCTATTTTGTGTGTGTATAAAAATCATCAACAAATTTCATAATTGAAGAGTAAATTACCTGTCAAGAAAAATAAGTATGAATTACTTTATTTATTACTTCCAAAACAGAGGTAGACTTATAAATTGGTTTTCAAAACTTTATAATTTTAAATACATATACATACAAAATTATCAAAATAAACATTTTTACTGACGGGAGGAAATGAATCTACATTTGATTGAAATTGGTATGGAAAAACAAGAGTGTAAAACTCAAATGTGGGACCCTTCCCTTCTGCCTCAGGTAACGCAGCTGGGATTCGAACCTACACCTCCTCTTCACAGAATATGTATCCTAACGTGAGATTGGCACCTTAGACCATATTATCACCAGTTCTGGTAAAACTCACCTAGAACTAAACAAATTATGAGCTATAACTTCAAGGAAAAAGAACCTTCTGAAACGAAACCGAAATCTAATTTCAGAATTTGTTTGAAACGTCGTGCAAGTTAACAAAGTAGAAGAGATAAAGTAACAACCTTGAAACCCAGAGAGAATCTTTCAAACTAAATGGCTTTCCGGGATTACTTGGATAACAAGATTCAAGAGGTAGTACAAAAAATTAGGGTTTCTCATTTTTTTTATATCCTTCTTTCATATTATTCTAACTCGGATAGAGAGAGGAGTTTCGCTTTAGCACTACTAAGAGGATAACTAACAAAGAACGAATTAAAATCTCAATATTTTTAACAGTTAGCAAGATAACATTTCTTGGAAAGAGTTAAGAGTGAAGTAAAGGGTTCGACACAATTTAATAAAACATCTAGCATAGTCTATTATAGTTTGAACATTCCGCCCCCCTCCCCCCCCTTTGGAAATTAATTATCGGTTAACTTTACCTGGATAAGTTTTTCTTAGAAAAACACAACCAAAATATTAGTACCACTTCTTACTATCTGTTAAGGTTGTAAGCATATGCACTAATTAGGGATAATGAAGGTTGAATTTAAAGGAAGTGTATTCGCATTTGTGTGAAAGGAGAGTGTAAATAATTTTGGAAATAAAAAACACCCTCAGTATATCCAACAGGGAATCGAAACTCCGATTTCCCTATAAAAGGCAGTTTAATCTTACATTAGAATGACGCCTTAGACCATGCAGCAACCATTATTAGGTCTTAGAAAAATAAACATACAATTTTTTTATTCCTATGAAACACTTTTTAGATATACATTTTAACAATATAGCGAAATTCATAATATATATTTTTTTAAATGTTTAAAAAAATCAATCATCAGAACACCATCTTTAAATTAACTCTCCCCTTTCCAAAAAAATATACTATATTATTTATAAAGTAAGCGCACCTAACATAACTATTTAAAAAAAATGGATATTTTCAAACTATTTAAAATTTTAAATTATTAATTGTTGGTGAACTACCCTTAAAATAATTTTAATCCAAAAAACTGATGTACAATGTTATTTATTATATAAAGCCTCACCAACTATCAAATTAAAAATAAATGGTACGGAACACCGCACGGACTTTCTCGCTCTATTTTTGAAAATGGTGATATTTACTCAAAACTCGTAACATCTGTGAAACGAAATAATATACACTAGCAAACCCAGGCATAAATTCCACTATACTTATGTAAAACTTTTTTTTTTTAGTTTCGGTTTTAAATTTTATAATTTTGTTTTCAAAGAAATAAAGTCCTCGTTTGTATGTTTGGACCGATTAAAAAAAATCAATGTTGGGTCCACCAGGGTCAACACTTCGTATATTAAAATTTAAACTTACGGTTAAAATTTTTGACATTTTATTAGGTGTTGCAAATCTTCATGCCATCTCATTGCTATTAAAGTCCTCATTTATACATTTTGGCCAATAAAAATGTAAATACTGACTATTGAGTCTAAAATGGATATATATATCATTGTTTTATTATTATTAGCATCACGTATTACTACTCGTTCGGGTTATACGTAATTACGCTAATATGAAATGGTAGGGTCATTTGAGATGAAATGGAGGACCTACAGTTTAACGTGGAATCCGAACCACGGTGGAGGACTGGCATTCCTCACATTCACAAGATGTCTTGTCAGAGGTGAAGGAAGGGTTTGGTAATCAGATAAATTTATGCCGGGCCCGGGGATTGAACCCCGGCCGCCAGCATAGAAGTATGACACCTTACCCCTAGACCGCCAGGTCACCTGTTGGATCTATAAAAATATAATTCATATAAGAGTTTTTATTTTTATTTTTAATAGTTCTACAATTTTGCAATGATAAGTTATTTAGTATCTCAAATAGTTGCGAGGATACGGGAGTTTCTGCTTCTGTAAAGTACCTTAAAATTCATTTTAGTGGTAAAATGAAAATAGCCAGTTTATTTATAATTTTAATCAACACCTAGATACAAATTTTAATCAAAATCGGTAGAGTCGATTTTGAGAAAATAGATTTTTGTTTTAGTCCTTTCTTAAACTACTCTTAATTTTTAATTTAAATAGACAGATAGAGACAGACGTCATTGAAAATACCACCTTTTAGGGTTTGGTTTTTTTTGTGACGTTGACATACATACACATTTCAGGTTATATTTTCTTTTGCGGTCGCAATACTTTTTACCTTTTGTGTTCGAAAAGTTAAAAAAATATATATATTAACGTATAGCTTGAAAGTTATTGGTTTTATAAAAATAAACTTCTTATAAAATATTTGTATTATAAAGATACTTATATATATATATATATATATATATGTGTAACGATAAATAATTTCATATCTCATATAATTTAAGAGATATTATTTAAAAAAAATTACGCATAAGACCGGAGCCCTTAAAGTCATTTTGCTGAATTATTGAGAGAATTCATTTTGTTTGGAATATTTATAAATCTTTAGAAATGAAATTTAATCAAAATCATTAGAGCCGATTTTGAGAGAATCGACTTTTTCTCTTTTTGCCCTTCAGTAAACTACCCTCAATTTTAGGGTTGGATATCCAATTCCAAATATCCCTTTGGGCTACCCTATGAAAACCCTATATACCAAGTTTTAGCCCAACCAGTAAAATAGTTTAGGCTCTAGTTGGATGTACAGACAGACAGACGGAAAGTCAAAAACAACATTTTTGGATTCGGGGGGTCATGAAACGTTAAGATTAATCAAAATCTTGAGTTCGATTTTTTTTGACGGTCACTATATTTTCTCCACCTGTAATATAGCGAGAAAGTAAAAATTGATAAAGTCACTTTCTATAAATTTCAAATTTTCAAAAATAGGTAATTAGTAAGCTACCCTTAATTTTAGAGTTAAATATAAAACATTATTTTGCCTTGAAGTAAACACAATTTATAACAATAATTGATCTCCATTTTGAACGAAATCAATAGAACCATTTTGTCTGCTGTCCCAGTCCAAACCGCCTGTATGTAAGAATGGTAGAACCCATTTTTTTTTTTTGCATCAGACGTTAAGTTCCAACATAATAACTACTCTTTCATTAAAAATAGTTTGTTCGCGGCAACAGTACTTTCTCTACACAAGAAAGTAAATAGTAAGTACAGAGTATGAAGAGTTACTAAAATACCATTACTTATTCATACGTCAAGTCATAATGATATTCAACTCTCACATTTCATAGATATCACGAATAGTTATAAAATAGTTTTTTTGGTGTACCACATCCTCCTGCCCGTCTAGGTTATCCCAATGGGTAAATTATTTTTAGGGAGATATATTAAAAATTTTGTGGAGAAAACGAGAGAATTGAAATCTCAGTATCTCGTGATGGGATTAGAGCCTGGACTTCCCATCACCGCTAAATCAAACAAGGTGGAATTGACGTCTTTATCCTCGTTTCCATAATTATGGGTTATAGTAATCTTGCTAATTTTTTTTAACAATATTAATGTCAAAAACTAAAATTTACCATTACTAAATAATGTTTGCGTATCCCGAATAAGTACTGTGACATTACAGAACCTACCCCTGGTTATTAAATTTTTTTCTAATATACTTAAGTGTAGATATTATTCAAATACGAGCACATGTAAATTGGAAAGTTAGCCAAGAATGCCGTATTTTCATAACGTTTATTTTATAAAAACAAACCCTGCGTCTAAAAGTTATACGTATATTTATAAGAACATGGACATATAAATAAACAATGGAAGATAATATGTTGAACACTTACCAATGTGGGTTAATTAATCCTTTCAATTTTCGTCGATATAGACAATGTTTACAGTGTTTCAGTTACGGAGAGCCTTGTCTTTGTTGTGTTCAAGCTGGCGCCCCTAGTAGCAATCAGGAGAACTAGTGTGTGTGTGTGTGTGTGTGTGTGTGTGTGTGTGTGTGTTGTGTGCGTGCGTGCGTGAGTGAGAGAGAGATAGAGAGAGAAGATATTGACCAAACAAGAGAGAGGGAATCTTGTTGACATTTAAACACCGCGAGTTTCGAAATTTGTAATCTGCCAATTTAAAAATAAAAGTTAATATCTTATATAAAATATATTATATATTTTCAGTCTGTTTTCTCTTTTCCATTATTATTTCTTACCTCTTCATTTTAGTGTCACCAGTTTAAATCAACACTGTTAAGATAAGAGCTCAATTCAAGTATGGGACATTTTTGAATTGTACACGGTGGAAGTGAGCTGGCCCAATTCGAATTTTGAGCAAGGTTCTCTTTATTTTGGTGTAATTAATTTTTAAAGATGTTATTAATTCATATTTGTGAATTTGACCACAAGAGTAAATACCATCAAAATTGTACTGATTTTGAAAGTTAATGTGTCAATAGCTAGCATTGGATCCCAACTAATTCTGGGAATGTTTGTGAGAAGAGATCTCAAATATTAACTGTATTTTGAATTATTTCATTTTTCATTAATTGTCTACAAACTTTTTTCAACAGAAGACCAAATCAATGGGTGAGATGTTTCTACTTCTATCCGAGATTTATCTCTCGCTATTTCAAGCAATCCAAGAACATATTTTACTCTAAATTCTTCTATTAAATTTGAATTACCACCATCGAAGCTATTTTTCTACATAATGATATTAACAAGTCTATATTTTTTAAAATTATTTCATTTTTGTCAACTTTCATTCTCAAGATTTCAGCCATTGTTTAACTCATAATAATTTATTCTTAATGTCTCAAGACTATAGTTTTCTCCTAATTTCAACATTTTAATTTAAATAATCAAGAGAATAATAAATTTTGGTTTACTTAAAAATAAACAATATTTTTTATTTATTTGCATTTAATATTTTTTTTAAATAAATTTATCTTAACAATGGTAAATGAAAATTGATCCCATATTTAATATTTAATATAAAAAACTCGACCAATATCTATATTTTTACATTTCAAGTATATTTGTTTTACCTTAAACCTGTAGCTACCGGCGCTCCACTGACGGGTGATGTTGTTTAGCCTAAGATTACATAATTAATCCAACAAGTCATGTAAAATATTCTTTTTATTTATTTCATGCCCATCCTCATACATTTACCGTATTAATATTGAAGTGTGTATTTATGTGTAACTAGACCATTCCCCCTTCAACCCCCACTCCCCCCCGCATTATTTTTAAAATAAAATATAACCTATGTTACTCGCTGATAATGCAGCTTTATATTGGTGAAAGAAATTTTAAAATGTTTCCAGTAATTTTTGAGTTTATCCAATACGAATAGACCCTTCCACCTTTACCCCCACCCCCCGCATTATTTTCTAAATAAAATATAGCCTATGATACTCGCTGATAATGTAGCTTTATATTGGTGAAATAAATTTTAAAATCGTTTCAGTAGTTTTTGAGTTTATCCATTACAAACAAAAAACCAAATCATTCCTCTTTATAATATTAGTGTAGATGTATATGTGTTCCCTTAAGTATTCCATTCACCATAGGAATTGACTTCTGAAAGGCCTTTTTCCCTACCATAAATCTACTATATAGTAGGATATTGGTAGGAAAAAAGACCTTTCAGAGAGTAAATCCTACCGTGAATGGAATATATTGTTGGTGTCCAAATACCAGTGTCAGGTTGCTATGACAACCAGGTAAGCTCAGTGAGGCTGTTCTTAACATTCAAATATCCGGTAGTCCGGAGATCGTAAGAGCTTTGCGCCTGCGCAGTAAGTTAATTTTACCACAAACATGCCCCTTTTCTAAAGTTGTCGAGCTAATATTACTCTATAGTTATTTATAAAACCTGAAAGTTTATAGTCGTAGGATATATTTTTTAGTACTGTCCGTAAGAACTATATTTATATCGCAGTCCACTTACCCCAGGTTTAAACCTCTTTACTCTAATCTTGATACGCATATCTAACGACCCGACTCGTTGGCGTAGTTGGCTAACGCGCTAGTAGTGTTGAGCCCGACTGCCGAGGATGGGGCAGATCGAGGTTCGAATCTCGGTCGGGTGAACTGGGGGTGGTTGTTTCATAAATGGTTTTACACTCTCCCTCCACGCAAATGCGGGTTCACTTCCTCTTATTAAACCTTCTCAATTCCTAATCCATTAGTGTAATTAGTACTTAAAGCGTACAACCCGAACGGGTAGTAAGACGCGGGTGTAATAATAATACATATCCATAAAATTAAGGACGTCCAAAAAAACTTGACTTCCAAGCGCTTTTTTCAAGAAATTAATGACAAACTACATAAGAAAAATAACGTTTTCATAAGAAATCAATCACAAGTTTCTTCCCAGATTTATAAAAAAACAAACCACCCCACCTTGTCCATGTTTCTTGTAGTAGACCTTCTTATTAACCTAATTTTGCTAAAAACGTCACGTCTCACCGGGTGAAACGTTAAGGGTGGTTTTGTAGGCTTACAACAGGGGTGTATGTGACAGCTGGGATGTTCTCCGAGCTCCCTGGTGTCATGGCACAATGCCATCTGCGTGATAACAGATATAATTATCTGGCGATTCATGCTACCATGCCGGCTCGAGATACATACAAAGTCCTCGCATTATATCCTACCGAAAAAAAGATCCCGCGCAAAATACAACCCACAAGCTATTGCGGCTAAACTTTTAAAAAAAAGCACTTTCTCTCTTATTTTTCCAAAATATGTATATATTTACTCAAAACTAGTAAAATAAGTGAAAATAAATTATACACATGGTTGTAGAAATATTCCACCAAAGAGCATAGGTGAAATAATATACACCGTTACAGAAACATATTGAGGAAAAACCAACATTTCTGTTCGCCAGAGAGCAAAACAATCAGTTTCACTAATCTGAATTTAGAAAATATATTTGCCGATATATCAGAAACTATTGGGTGTATGAAAATATGTTTCGAATAAAGTTTTTTAATTTTAACAGTAGGCTACTACAATTTAAATTGATTAATTATTTCCTATCTCCAAGAGTTGCAGGGGTATGATCTAAATAGGAAATTTGTGTGTACGTAAATTACCATAAAATACATTTTCATGGGAAAATTAGAATTTACATTTTATTTGTAATGATAAAAAATGCCTAGATAATAAATTTAATCAAAATCGTTAGAACAAATTTTAAGAATTTTTCCCCCCTTTCGATCTTAAGTAAACAACCCTTACTTAGAGGTCTAGATATATAATTACAAAAATCCCTTTGAGGTACCTTATAAACACCTTTAATTCAAAGTCCTAGTAACCAAAGACAGACATACAGACCTACAGATTACATTGCAAAAACTACTTTTCCGGTTCAGGGGCTCATGAGACGAACGAAAAATCTCGAATTTAATTATATCGACTATCACAATACTTTCTCTACCAGAGGGTTGTGAGAAAGTAACCTGACATAAAAAACTGTCTAAGCTAGCTGATAGTTTGATCTTTTTGTGGGGCATTAAAGTTAATTCTGCGATGTTTTAGTTGGGGTGGGAAAAATTGCGGGCTAAAATCAATATTTTAACCCTTTTTTTTGTTGATAAAATAAAGAAAATATTGTTTCGTGGATACATTACGTTTAATTTTCTTTACATGGTGATATTCGCAGTTCTTGAAAAAGCTTCAAGAGTGTCTCAAAATATAATGAAATTTTTTTCTCTTCATTTTAAAAGTTATCTAATGGTGCTATGCTCATGAAAAATATTCAGAAACTGTTGATATCACCATGTGAAGAAAATTAAACTATTTATTTATACCGGAGCGATATTTTATTTATGTTGGCCAAAACAAAGTATTCCCTGCATCGCCACTTAAACAATCATATTAATAACATTCATTATTTCTTCTCCCATCGTCCACAAATGTATGAATCACAGAACTCTTTGATCGCAGCGGACTTTTTCTAAAGCTTCTCCTATCGATAGACGAGCTTTTCATATGTTTTCACGGATCATTCCACCCTAGTCGTCAAAGGGATTCGGTGAGTGTTTGTGGTCTCTTCCCCTTGCGTCAGGTAGCGCGCGAGACTATTATTCGCACACACAGTCGGATAGAGAGATAGCTGTCGATAAAATGGCGAAAGCTTTTTATTTGGAATATGCTATTCTTAGGTAATAAACCATGAGACATTACATTTATTACAAGTCTACGCATTAATGTTTTAACTAAAGTATTTTATAATTGAATTTTGGAAAATATATAATTTAATTATTAAATAATTATTTAAGTGAAATTAATTACATATTATAACTATTGTAAACAAAATGGTATAGTATTAATTAACTATAAGTAACTATTATTAATAGAGTTGGGTCAAATCCACTATTTTACGAATCCGAATCTCCAATTTACTTTCGAATCTCTAATCTCGAATCCAAATCTGAGTCTTGAAATCTTATAATCCATTCATTATAACTTTCATTCTTTCACCTAAATATTAAATTACTGACCTGGGGACTGGTTATTAAGTTCATCTTATAATTATAATGAGTTCTGAGCAAACAATTAACGGTTTTAGAGGTCTAAAAAAATTTCCCTCAAATAATTAGGTATTGATTTTTTTTAAGGATTTGTCTCTAATCAAAGATTTTCTCAAATTTCGAATACCCTTAAGTATTCGAGGGTTTCAAGGGCCCGTCCCTAGTTATTAATAGTTAATTGGTAGTTAAATAATTATTAGTCTAGGTGTACGAAGAACACTTTTTAAATGCGAAGAGAAAACAATGCAAAGCTTTAAAAACATGTAAATAAAACTCTAAGCTGAAGTCAAAGATAAGTTTTATTTGTTATCACAAAACCATTTTCAAATATTTAAGTTTTTTCATGTTCATTGCAACTCTTCCATCATCTGGTCAAAACATCTCCTGAAAATGTGATACCACTAAGAAATCAACCCCTTTCCTCATTAGATGAAACTGGTCTTGGATTTATAGTCTGATGTGTTTTTTTATTATTTCCCCAGTGGTAAAACGTTTTGAGCTATTCCACCCCTTCATCCCCTATACCACCATTAAAAAACCTCTGAACGAGATGTCGCGCGTCAAAATATCGGGCTTCCATTGGGGCCAGTTAAGTGCAGATGGTGAAATCCATCAATATGATATAGAAGGTTTTTTCAAGAGAAATGCAAACTTAAGAAGAAAACCATTGCTGAACATGGCACAAGATTGAGGCAAGCTAAATAATAGGAAGTAGTAGCTTTGTATGGTACGAGAATGAGGCAAGATGAATAATATCAAATAACTGCTGAGCATGGCACAAGGTTTGAGGCAAGCTAAACAATAGGACGTATTAGCTTTGTATGGTACGAGAGTGAGGCAAGATGTAATAATATCAAATAACTGCTGAGCATGGCACAAGGTTTGAGGCAAGCTAAACAATAGGAAGTATTAGCTTTGTATGGTACGATAATGAGGCAAGATGAATAATATCAAATAACTGCTGAGCATGGCACAAGGTTTGAGGCAAGCGAAACAATAGGAAGTAGTAGTTTTGAATGGTACAAGAATGAGGCAAGATGATTAATATCAAATAACTGCTGAGCATGGCACAAGATTGAGGCAAGCTAAATAATAAAAAACAGTAGCTTTGTATGGTATAAGAATGAGGCAAGATGATTAATATCAAATTACTGCTGAACATGGCACAAGATTGAGGCAAGCTAAACAATAGGAAATAGTAGTTTTGAATGGTACAAGAATGAGGCAAGATGAATAATATTAAATTACTGCTGAACATGGCACAAGATTGAGGCAAGCTAAACAATAGGAAATAGTAGTTTTGAATGGTACAAGAATGAGGCAAGATGAATAATATCAAATAACTGCTGAGCATGGAACAATATTTGAGGCAAGCTAAACAATAGGAAGTAGTAGCTTTGTATGGTACAAGAATGAGGTAAGATGATTAATTTAAAATGACTGCTGAGCATGGTATAAGAGTAACAAAACATGAACAATAGAAACCAACAGTTATGTATGGTACAAGATTGAGACCAGATGAACACTGGAAAACAACTGCCAGTATTGTAAAATATTGAGGAAATATGGACAGCATAAAACTGCTGTGCATAATACAAAATTGAGGCAAGATGGACGATACAAAACAAATGCTGTATATGGCACAAGTTTGAGGAAAGATGAACAATAAAAATCAATGAATTCTCTGTGTGGCACATTATTGAGACAAGATGAACAATATAAAATAATTGCTAAGTATCGTACATGTTCAAGGCCAGCTGAACAATAGAAAACCACTGCAGTGTATGGCACAAGATTGAGGCAACATGAACAACAGGAATAAATAAAAAATTATTTGCATGACACAAGAATGAACCAGTTGAACAGAACCATAAAAGATATTTCCGCCCTTGAATTGTGAAAAATATTTAATTAAAGACTTCTTCTTAAGGCATCAATATTACAATTTGATTTTTTAATACAAAATAATTATTGCAAATTTTCAGAAGCAGATGAAATTTTTCAATTTAAAAAACATAGTAATTTAGGGACCCAGGATTAAATAACAAACAAACTTGATATTAATACCTATGAAATCAAATTAGTTCATCTATCCCAAGTTACAAACCATCAAATTAGTTTTAAAATGTCGTATTTAATTAAATCAAATACTATATATATATATATATATATATATCCGTATATAGATATATCCGTAAGTACATACTACTCGTATATATTAAATTATTTTGCCTTGCCAGGTTTTGAAATGTTTAAAATTAGTGAAGTACCCCGGGCAAAGCATTTATTTGCTTCAAACAGAGAAAACAAAATCTCTTAATTTTGTTTCTTCGACCAAGCTTTTAATAAATTAAAAAATCTAGTCAAAAATTAAAAATTCCAGCTTTAAGGTGCACATGGGCTACTCCATTTTAAAATTTCAGACCCCTGCTTGCGGTATATATCGCGCAACACTAACGCGAGACAAACAAACAGAATATTCATTTTATTTATAAAGATACATTTGGCAGACAACCCAAACGTGAAAATAAAACTCATCTGATGAAACGTGCTACTAAACCAGAATTCCAGGTTTTACTTGAAAATATTTTCAAATTTTTCAAATAATAATGAAGTTTTTTAATTAAGTTTTAAATATGTTATGTAGAAATCTTCTTACTAATATACAGGCTTGTATATTAGAAGCCAAAATATTATTTAAAATCACAAGAAAAATTATTGAAATATTGCATTGAATATAGAGAATTTCCTTTCGAGATTTCAACGCGAGAAGTATTGTGAAAGCATCAATCTTAAAGAGTTTGGGCGGTAATGACGTACGTCGATCTCTAGCTTCCGGTCCATCGGTTCGATAACATTTTTCATGACTAAAACATTTCCCTTTTTTTTTCTCTTCTAAACATCTTTCCATTTGTTTCGCACTTTTAGATAGAAAATGGACAGGATATTGAATTATTTTTTATCGCGTGGTTCAATGACACTTTCCCGTACAATATTCTGAGGGTTCAGGTAAGTCAATTACATTTTCAGGGCACTCCGGTTCAATTACGAACAATATGTAGGTTCATTATAATACGCGTAGGGACTATATTAACTATTTTGCCAACAGTAAGTGTAAGTGACACATATTATGATAGTCTAAGTTAGTTTAGTTTTGAAGTTGTGTGCTGATAAACCAGTACTTATTAAAGTAGTTCTAGTCAATAAAATAATAATGGGTGGGAGGTAAAGGGGAAAGGTATAGTTAAAATATATATTGAGTAGATTTAGTCAATAAAATCATAGTTTATCAAACTGAGGTATATATCCTCTACCCTCCGCTAAGGGGTAGGCCATAATATAATTATTTCAGGGGTTACGCGACCTCCCATTAAATTTTATCAACCACAATTTTGTTTGTATATTAATAAGTCTGGTAAACAATTTAAGGCAAGTTTCCAACGGATATAATATTATTCTATTATTATTATTATTATTATTATTAGCACCGCGTCTTACTACCCTTTCGGGTTATACGCACTTACGCTAATGTGTAATGGTAGGGTGATTGTGAGATGAAATGGAGGACCTACAGTTTAACGTGGGATCCGAACCACGGTAGAGGCCTGGTATTCCCCACAGTCACAAGTTGTGATTAATACACGTCTTGTCAGAGGTGAAGGTAATCAGATAAATCTGTGCCGGTACCAAGGATTGAACCCCGGACCCCAGCACAGCAGTCCGAAACCTTACACCTATACCACCAACGGATATGAAAGTTACTAGATCTACCTTCAAGTACTTATACGTCAGGTAATGTTGTTTGCAGCCGTCACTTTTTATGGACACTATCAATAACTATAAAATAGCTTTAACAGTTTGTTGGAGAAGATAGTGCCAACTTCTACGGATATAGGCTGTTGTGTAGTCCGCACATCGAGCCCTCTAGCCGCTAGTCTCAGTTTCCTGGGCCCGGAGCCGCTACTTATTCATTCAAGTATTTACTCATTTGTCCTCACAAGTCTTAATGGACCCCGTTACAGACCCGCTGCTTCATAGAGTAATCTGGAAGCGCCGTGGATCGAACCTGGCCCACTTGATCTGTAGCGAGGAGTTCTGACCACTGTACCACAGAGGCGGTCACTTATATTGTAACACTGATTTTAATATTAGTTGAGTTATTTAAAGTGCACTTTCTAAACAGACAGATTATATCATCACAAGATTTATAAACTAACTTAACTCTAGAACAGACACAACACCCAGGTCCCCGGACGTTAATATATCACAACGAAAATGGGATGGTCCTCAGATTTCACTCATGATATATATTTCCACACATTCTGGAATCAAACCCAGGGACCCTTAGCTAATTAAGCTAACTTGATACTAATTGAGCTAAGGGGTCGGACTAAACTACGATAAACGTAAACAATGTTTTCCCTACTTTTTTTAAACATTTCAGATAAGACCCTTCCAATGCACGGTAGGCTCATCCGTCTGTGGTCCTACACGAACGGCCAGGCCGACGGTAGAGAGCGTCATCCCGGAGAAAGCGGGGATCTTATCGATTTTTGGACCCGGTGGCCATCAGGACGGACCTGGACGGGGCTGTCGGGAGAAGGTGTCGAGGCAGCGGTGGACCCTGACCGAGAAGAAGAGAACCTTGGAGACCTTTCGTTGATTGCACGCAGATGGTAAGTGTACCCACATTTGCGTAGAAGAAGAGTGAACAACTATTTAAAAAAACATCTCAGAATACTCGACCTAGATTAGAAACTAGATCTCCCCGATATTGATAGTCTAATATACTGCGAGAGTAGTGCGTTAGACAACGGGGCCACAGTAGTGGGTTTTTCTAAATGTAGGCCCAATTACGGTTCTGTTTATAAAGCCATCGCTTCATACAATAGACATATTTTATCGTAACTCTCCAAAAAACGAATATAAAATATACACGACTACAAGGTACAGTAGCCCCATGGCTTCTTTGGTGCTGACTGACAGCTCACAGCTGACAGCTAAAGGCTTTGAAAAGTTATCAGACCAAATTATGTATCCCTATGCCGAACCATATGATCTGCAAAAACATGGGTTTAGCAGCTGTCGGTTCTGACAGTCATAACTTAGGTTATATACCTAAATGTTGACTGTCAGAAGTCAGCTGTGAGCTGTCAGTCAGCACCAAAGAAGCCACGGGGCTACTGTATATTATATACCATTTAAGTGTCGGGGCACACCAGGGATTTTGGAATGGATCTCTCCGAAAACAACAAGAAAACATGATGGTAACTTTACTGTAGAGGTATTTAGATGTGCGATCTAGTATTGTCGTATTACCATCTACTATTCACGGTAATGCTGTTTCATTTCCTCTAAATAAACAATCCTCATCACCCGCTTCGGTGGCCACATGGTATCAGACGTTAATATAGCATTAGACTAGACTGCCAATATCAGGAATATTGAGGTTTAGAATCTAGATAAGGTGTACTGAAGGTAGTTTTTCCTAAATGGTTTGCCGCTTTCCTTCCATTAAAATGCGGGTACACTTCTTATCAATACAACCTTAGCGTATAGCCCAAACGGTTAGTAAGATGCGTTGCTAAATAAAAGATAATCTTCCTATTAATCTAACCTTCCTATTACTATAAGCTTCCTATTACTATAACCTTCCTATTACTATAAGCTTCCTATTACTATAACCTTCCTATTACTATAAGTTTCCTATTACTATAACCTTCCTATTACTATAAGTTTCCTATTACTATAACCTTCCTATTACTATAAGTTTCCTATTACTATAACCTTCCTATTACTATAAGCTTCCTATTACTATAACCTTCCTATTACTATAACCTTCCTATTACTATAACCTTCCTATTACTATAACATTCCTATTACTATAACCTTACTATCAATATAACCTTCCTATCAATATAACCCTCCTATCAATATAACATTCCTAATCCCTAAAACTATTAGGATAATTAGTTCATAGGTGTTCAAACCGAACGGGTAGTACGACTAGGTGCTTTTAAAAAAAATCTCAACTCTACATCACAAAATAAAGCTTTTATTACCATGAAAATGAAATAAATCGTTCATAAAGAAGTAAATATTGAACAGGAGGATAAATCTTGTGGTTTTGCTGACAGCTTTATCTTGAGAAAAACAGCTAGAAATGCCAAACTAAACTGAAATTAATATTTTATGTGAAGGGGGGTTACGAAGTTTAAGGCGTCCCACCCACTAAATTCTGGAATGATGGTACCGAGAATATAGAGTTTCGAGTCTCAGCTAGATGTACCAGGGATGGTTTACCACCAGCGATTTTTTTTATCACCGTGCTTTACTACCTACTCAGGCTATACACATAAATGATACATATTATAATGGCGTAGGGACATAAGATAAATGTTTATTCCTTCCTCTATGGTAGGAATGAGCAAGGAAACATTTTAGAGGTAACCTACCCGTATTTGCGTGAAAGAAGAGTGGAAAACCATTTAGGAAAATCCACACTCAATAGACCCAGCCGGGATTCAAACCCCGATCTCCCCCATCATCAGTATGCCAGTCACCCGCCTCGGTGGTGTAGTTGGCTAACGCGCTAGTCGTGTTAAAGCTCGACTGCTGAGGACGGGGAGATCGAGGTTCAAATCTCGGTCGGGTTGAACTGGGGGTGGTTTTTCCTAAATGGTTTTCCACTCTCCCTCCCCGCAAATGCGGGTTCACTTCCTCTAATTCAACCTTCCGAATTCCTAATCTATTAGAGTAATTAGTACTTAAAGCGTATAACCCGAACGGGTAGTAAGAAGTGGTGCTAAATATTAATTAATTAATTAGCATGCCAGTCTAACAGGAGAGTGATGCCTTAAACCATTCTACCACAGTAGAGGAAATTTATTATTGTTGTTTTCCTATTTAATATCAACTTTAATGTGGGTGTACTTTTCACCCCTAGCAATTATTATAAGTCTTTATTAGTCAATAAATCAAGTTTACTAATGAGCTTAGAATAGATGTGAACTCTTGTATATTCTGTATGATTACGTTTTATTAATTTTCAAGCACACAGAGTATATTAGAACAACACTTACCGAGTAAAATACCAATATTTCGTGAATATTATCTTTAATCGTTTAACTCCACCTTCGGTGACCTGGCGGTCTAGGGGTAAGGTGTCGGACTTCTGTGCTGGCGGCCGGGGTTCAATACTCGGTCCCGGCACAGATTTATCTGATTACCAAACCCTTCCTTCACCTCTGATAAGACATCTTGTGAATGTGGGGAATGCCAGGTCTCCACCGTGGTTCGGATTCCACGTTAAACTGTAGGTCCTCCATTTCATCTCACAATCATCCTACCATTACACATTAGCGTAAGTGCGTATAACCCGAACGGGTAGTAAGATGTGGTGCTAATAATAATAATAAACTCCCCCTTCTATTTTTTCAAATTTATTCTTTAGCACCACGTTTTACTAACTGTTAGGGCTATATTCATAAACACTAATTACGCTGTTGTCTTAGAGATGATGACTGTTAAAATTAGTAGATGTGTAGCTGTATTTGCGTGGAGGGGGAGTGGAAAACCATTTAGGGGAAAAAAAACCGCTAAATTCAACTGACTGGGATTTAAGCCCGATCTCTCCGTATTAACACAATTGTTTGTTTTCTAAAACTTTTACAGGCAAGATTAAATCAGTCGGTGGACTGGATCCGGCCCGCAGTCCGTAAGGTAGCTGACCGCTGACTTACAGCATGCGTCTACCGAAACGGGTTCTTGTATTGTTAATATATTGTCTTGCCCTCATATTCACAAAGTCATAATAAATAGTACTCTCTCAATTTTACCTTAGATTTTTTTTTGTATTTCTCCCTCCTGTTATTATTATTATTATTATTATTATTATTATTATTATTAGCACTGCGTCTTACTACCCGTTCGGGTTATACGCACTTACGTTGTGTAATGGTAGGGTGATTGTGAGATGAAATGAAGGACCTACAGTTTAACGTGGAATCCAAACCACGGTGGAGACCTGGCAGTCCCTCCTGTTAATTGTGAGGACGACGCTACTATCTACGTGGTTTGTGACATTTGGACGAGTTAGAGAGTTGTTAATCAAGCCATGGTTGTTTTAATGGCAACGCCTCTTTAAACTTCAATAGTAAAAATCTTATTTACTGTCTAGCCTGACTGTAATAATCAGCAACATTATAATTATATGTACAAATAGGGTAGGGATTAGAAAGGAATAGTTTAAAAACTAATTACACCCATCCTGGATTCGAACACTGACTTCCCCATAACTGGCAGTTCCGACTTATCCCACGTGTTCACCGATACGGGTATTTTTAATCATTATATTTAAAAAAAGATGTAATCTGATGGTATAACAATACTTTGTTTACTATTAAGTAATACATGAATTATAATAGGAATCATTTGTAGTTTATTTTTCTATCAAACATTCACAAAATAATCTATCCATCTATCTATCTCTTTGAATTCAAGAGAAGAGTTCAATATTCACTCACGAAAAGTTCTTTCATCCTTTATTTTAACAAGCTATTCTCCCCCAAGCCGCGCTACACACTCCAACTGTCCGCTGTCATAACGGATTGTGCGAGAATTCTCTGCTCGGAGGACAAGCGTCCAGTTCAGCTGACCAGATGCACTCGACATCATCCCCTCAACCCCTCTCAACCCTCTACCAGGCCCACCCATCGTACCCTATGGCAAGATAATATCTGGCTCGTGACAGCGTCGGAAATATTCCACGTCACACTTGAGGGGTCGGGGAAAGTGAAAAACTGGCGAAATCTCCCCCCCCCCCTTTTCCCTCACTTTCTGTACCCTTAAGCCCCACCGGACATTATGAAATAGGACGATACTGTGTTTTTAAGGTGGAAAAGTAGGGGATGCAAGAAAAGGTTAGTACTTGAGATGCATTTGTTTTGGCCCAAATAAAAATATATTGCTCCAGTAGAAACGTGAATATTAATTTTCTTCTTATGGTGATATCAACAATTTTTTGAATATCTGTCATGAGTATAGTGGTATTGGAAGCAAAATAAATTAAATTGAGAGAAAAAGTTGTTATTAAATTCCAGAACACCCTTGACAAATATTCAACAACTGCTTGGACAACAATTTGAAGAAAATTAATCAATATGTTTGTATTGAAGCAATTTTTTAATTATTTTTTACAAAAAAAAAATATATTTATACAAAATACTGGTCGTTTCTAGCGTTCTCCACCCTCCCACCTTAAAGTTAATTTTCAAACTTTAGTTCCTCTATGAATGTGTTCGTTATCTGATTGTTAGTACAAAATTTAAATGGATATATTTGGACAGCAGTGTTTGGGCTTTTTTTTTAAACAAACTATATTAGCTAAAGACCCTCAATGGTGGACGGACAAAAACATCATTCTTGTTTTTTCTGGTTTACCAATGTCGAGAGAGGTCGTGGCTCTAATCCCGACACGGTGTGCAAAGGCTAATTTTCCTAAACAATTTAATTCCCTGCACAATAAATATTAAACACTTCCTTTATATTTTAAACAACTTGTGAATGTGTGGAATGCCAGGCCTCCACCATGGTTCGTATTCCACGTTAAACTGTAGGTCCTCCATTTCATCTCACAATCACCCTACCATTACACATTAGCGTAAGTGCGTATAACCCGAACGGGTAGTAAGACGCGGTGCGAATAATAATAATAATATATTTTACAAACATAGCTCCACCTCTTCTCTGTAAATAATTTGCGGTTAGTTCAAACGCGTACTAAGAGGATGATCACGGGAGAGTTAAATACATTTGGGCTGGTTTTAAACCTATACATATTACGATATTTCTTGCCCCTATCCTCGTGAATTTATTTGCATTTCTTCTAAGCAATTCACCATAACTATGTATGGCAACGATATATTGACACAAAAAATTAATAGAATTATAAAAACCTAGATATATTAATATTGATAATGTAGCCATATATTTCATGTATTGGACCACGATTTGAGGCTTTTGAATCTAAAATTCAGATCACCTCATTACATTATCTCTATCTTAAGCTAGTTCTGTCCAGCCCACCTTATTAAACCCTATCTTTTTCTTGAGCTTGTTCTATCTAGTCCACCCCATTACACAATATTCCTATCTTGAGCTAGTTCTATCCAGTCCACATCATTACACCATATCCCTATCTTGAGCTAGCTATATCCAGTCCACCTTAATAAACCTTGTCCCTATCTTGAGCTAGTTATATCCAGTCCACCTTATTAAACCATACCCCTATCTCGAAATTGTTCTATCCAGTCCACCTCATTACACCCAACATATTTCAGGAACCATTATAATGTTATCCTCTCCTCTGCATCTAGGTCTTCCCTATTGTCTCTTCCCATTGAGCTTACCAGTCAGTACAAAGAACACAGTTATAGATTCTCCCATTCACGCTGCACATCCTGCCCACTTTAATCTGTTAGACTTGATCATCCTAACAATATTTGGTGATGAGTGCAGGGTATGTAACTCATCATTATATAGCCTAATCTACTATCTATTATGTTCATCTCTCATTGTACAAAATATATTTTTTTAGCACTTTGTTTTAGTTATCAATATACTTTTATATGTGTGTGATATTTAATTATTTAAACTAGTTATACATCTCTTACCTTTTAAAAATAAATCTGTTTATTTGATTGTTTTTAACTATATAAGGCAAATTATGATACAGTAGATATTATAAGTTGTATAAAAAAGAAACTGGTAAAATAGGGCGTTGATTTTCTCTCTCCATAAGATTACAAATTCGTCAACTTAGTGTTCTTGTCAGCGACAGTAAAGAAACATTAATCATGTCCTGCGCTTTTTTTTAAATGAAGTGACAAACCCACTTTTCTACTTGAAGTACAACGCAGCGGGAGATTATGAGGGCGGTTGATTGTGATTAAGCAAGCATGCCATGACCGGTGAGCTTATGAATTATGTACTAGGTCCTAACGTATGTTATTTATTAATTTTTAATTCAAATACAATTTAAAATGAGGCAACATTGCATTGGTAGACGTAAAAATGTCGAAAACACGTTTAGATTAAATTGTTTTAAACTTCTAATTTCGGTACAAAGAATATAAGTCACTTTAGCTAGAGCCTGGTACACACGATACAATTTAGTTTCCATGATGTTGTGGTTGTTCTATATGGGTGTAAAACGTGATCTCTTACCTTACACGATGGGGAAAACCAGGTGCTTGGTAAGTTACTTGGTCCAAAAAGGGATGGAGATACTAGGGAGTGTAAAATGTTACATAGTGGTTAAATACCCTGTACCCATCACAATACATTGTTTGGATAGTCAAATCTCGCATATTACGGTAGACAGGATATGCAGTGTGAATGGGAGAATCTAGAACCTTGTTCAGGGTATTGACTTGCAGACCCGATAGGAAGAGACCATTGGGAGTACCTAGACGCAGATAGTACGATAAAATAATGAGGTGGACTGGATAGAACAAGCTCAAGATAGGGATAGGTTGTAATGAGGTGGACTGGGTATAACTAGTTCAAGATAGGGATAGGGTGTAATGAGGCGGACTGGATATAACTAATTCAAGATATAAAGTGCAATGAGGTGAACTGGATATAATTAGTTATAAATATATATAGAGCTAATGAGGCGGAATAGATATAGCTAGCTTAATATATTATAGATAGGGTGTAATGAGGTGGACTGTTTCAATGGTGGATCCAGAAAAAATTGACAGGAGATTCACCACGATACAAATAATTATATTGATACATCACATCCCTCTAAAAAAAATTCATATCTCTATATAAACGTGTATTTATGAAAAATAGTAACAGGTATAACACAAAGAGTTTTCAACAGACACTCGAGGTTTGGAGCTTCCATTACCGTATCGACTTATTCGGATTCCTGTATCAAGAATTCCATTCATAACTTAAATTTTACATGAAGTATTTATATGGTATATGGTAGAACCCAATGTATGTGCTTTTGCTTTATATAGCCATTCATAAGTTAACAATGCATTTATTTTGCAGCTAAAGGAATTCAAACGATTGCTACATATTTTTCAAAAATTGATACCTACCTACCTAACCCGGTGTCTCTACCCTGAACCTGCCACTCGACTGTATATAACTAGCTCAATGTAGTGTTAGGGTATAATGAGGTGGACTGGATATAGCGTGCTCAAGATAAGAATAGGGTGTAGTGAGGTGGACTGGATATAGCTTGGTCAAGATAAGACTAGGATGTAATGAGGTAGACTGGATATAGCTTGGTCAAGATAAGACTAGGATATAATGAGGTGGACTGAATATAGCGTGCTCAAGATAAGACTAGGATGTAGTGAGGTGGACTGGCTATAGCTTGGTCAAGATAAGATTAGGATGTAATGAGTTGGACTGGCTATAGCTTGGTCAAGATAAGACTAGGGTGTAATGAGGTGGACTGGCTATAGCTTGGTCAAGATAAGACTAGGATATAATGAGGTGGACTGAATATAGCGTGCTCAAGATAAGACTAGGGTGTAGTGAGGTGGACTGGCTATAGCTTGGTCAAGATAAGACTAGGGTGTACTGAGGTGGACTGGATATAGCTTGGTCAAGATAAGACTATGGTGTAATGAGGTGGACTGGATATAGCTTGCTCAAGATAAGAATAGGGTGTAGTGAGGTGGACTGGATATCACTATCTCATATATATCTATAGGGTGTAATAAGGTGTACTAGATGAAACTAGCTCAACATTGAAATAGATGGTATACTTTTGTGAGAGCGGCCATGAACTTCCACGCGTTGCTAATACTTTGGATTAAATTAGTATTTATTGGTATCTAAATTCATAATTTAAAAAAATTGACTACACAGTAATGTTAAGAATGTATAATTCCTATAAAATAAATTCTATAATAACGAAAATAATGGTTTAATGTAAAGAAATCATTAGACAGCGAATTTTCCAAAAATATATTTCTTACATATAATTTTTAAAACGTGAGTTCTATGTCTTAAGGTGACCTGGCGGTCTAGGGTAAGGTATCATACTTCTATGCTGGCGGCCGGGGTTCAATCCTCGGTCCAGGCACAGATTTATCTGATTACCAAACCCTTCCTTCACCTCTGACAATACATCTTGCGAATTTGAGGAATGCCAGGACTCCACCGTGGTTCGAATTCCACGTTAATCTCTAGGTCCTTCATTTCATCTCACAATCAACCTGCCATTACACATGAGTGGAAGTGCATATAACCCGAACGGATAGTAAGACGTGGTGCGAATAATTATAATCTATGTCTTAAACATTTTTTTCGTAAAAAATAACACTGCTTAGTATTTATTATATGTAGGAAAATGTAAGTTACAATTTTTAAATCCGTTTTTATGTTTTTAAATTTGTTAAAAATGCCTGATTTCTCTTTTACATCATATGTAAAATATTTATAATCATAAATAATTTCTAGCCAAAGAAAAAATAATCACACACTTTAAGTGAATAGTGTTATTGCTGCCACCACGTTAAAAAAGTAGCACAGATCATGATAGATGCACAATTATTATTAATGTTGATAAAAATAATTTGATTAAAATATATTAGTTTAATTAAAAATAATAATAATGGTTAAACAAATTCTGTGCTCCAATTATTACTGCCGATCACGGTTACCCGCACCTTTATTATAATGGGATAAATATGAGGAGGTTAGTTTTTAGAGGAAGTGTACCTATTTTGCAATGGAGAGCGTATGAGAGAACCATGCTAGTAATTAGCCTGTGGCAAATTGTATTAATTAATTCTGGATAGAAGTAAACGTTTATGAAACACATTTTTGTTTTGTTTAACTGGCCGGTGACGAGGAGATCGAGGCTAGAAACCCAGCTGAAAGTAATGGAGGTTTCGTTTTCCCGAATTTGAATGGTTTCTTACTTTACCTTCACACAAATGCAGGTACATTTCATATATATATCTAATATATACATATTAGAATAATAATAATATTTAGCACCGCGTCTTACTACCCGTTCAGGTTATACGCGTTAAGAACTAATTACTCTAATGGATTAGGACTTGGGAAGGTTGAATTAGAGGAAGTGAACCCGCATTTGCGTGGAGGGAGAGTGGAAAACCATTTAGGAGAAACCACCCCAGTTCACCCGACCGAGATTCGAACCTATATCTCCCCGTCCTCAGCAGTCGAGCTTCAACACGACAATCGCGTTAGCCAACTACGCCACCGAGGTGGGTTACATATTAGATATATATATATATATATATATATATAATATATATGATATATATATATAATATATATATAATATATATAATATATATATATATAATATATATATACCAATTGGCCATCGTACGTAGGTTGGTAGTCGTAACTGGTTTCTCACTCTCCCTTAACACAAATTCAGATGAATTTCTTCTAAATTAAACCTTCCTCTTCCTACTGCATTATAATAATTTATAAATACATACGCTATAGCCTGAATGCGTACTAGAACTCATAGGTAATCAACATTTTTAACATTATACTTTTTTATAATTATTATTTTATAATTTTATAATATTGATATTATCTATATTAAGTGACAATTGCAGAACATATGTTTTTACGTATGAATTTACGAAAATGGTTTTAATAACTTTTATAACTATGAAAACAATTTCTTCCGGTCTACTTCTGACTATACCTTTAGTTCACTCAGCTGAAATTTAATCCTCAATCTCACCGTCAACATAGATCTAGTCTATTGAAAGGATGACGCCTTAAACAATGTGATAACAAATTTAGGTATCAAATGTATCTCTAATCATTTCTACAAGGCAGTGATTTTCAAAGTTTTCCCAATAGCGGACCCCGTGATAAACTTATAATGCATATGTGGATGACCTACCTTAATATACAACCTACCTGGCCGTCTGCCGAAGGCGTAAGTTCAATTAATGTACCTTTCGTTAACCTTGAAAGGTAGTAGTTTTACCTTATATGGTTCCAAAGAGCTTAGCTTATAAGATAGGGTCATAGGGTCATATGTAAGTTTAAACTTATTAGCTTGAAAATCAACGCCACTAACCCTCCACTAAAACTGCTGATCCACTCGGAGTCTGACCAAAGCGGAGGCGAGAGGGCGTTTGAATTGTCCGTTTATGACAGGGATCGATGGTGGACGGTTCCTTAATATTACACTGCGCATGTAATGTGCGTGACTACGCTCAAAGGACTCAACTATGATGGCTTAGAGGAGCCTCGTAAAAGGTGTCTACTAGTCAAACAAAAGGATGCCGAAACATGACTCGGAAGGTGAGTTTCCACTTTGAAAAGTCACTGATTTATTTAATATGTTAGCCTAGTGACATGGTGGTGTTTTTAATGACCCAATCACCTATAATTAGGCTCTTTCTTGCATACCATCCATATTGTGATCTGTCAAGATAATACTGCTACCTTTCAGGGTAAACGGAGTGTATATGGTTATCAAACAATATAAGTTTCTTATGTAGACCTATATAACACATACAATACTAATTGTGGTCAGTGGCGGTTCATGTATTATATAGGCACTGAGGAACTGCAGCACCCCCTATTTCCACTTGATATTATCGATAACATTTAATATAATGAGTCCTTTTTTCTTTAATTCTTTATTTATTTTTGTAGTACAATATATATTCCTTAAGATAAGTGTCAGTACTTCAGTAGCCATCCCCCAGTTTATGAAAAAGATACAAAAATCTTTGTATGGAACTGTGCGCTTCACAGTGCCTGTGACGTGGTGTTTGACTGTTGTGCACATCCGCACATAAGAGGGGAGTGGAGATAAAGGTGAGACTGACAGGCAGAGAGAGAACTGTTGCTCTTGCAGTGCCGTTTTTGGGCGTGATGGTGGAAAGGAGTTTTTTTACTCAGCGTGTGTTGTGCTTAAAAAACCGTGTACCATATCCTTGAATGTGATAAAAGGTAGAAGAGTGTAGAATTAGATTATTATTCTGCTTCCAGCTATTCTATTGATTTAATTTTTTTAGGTTCTTTTATTTAACAGAAAGACTAAATGCGCTTGTAGTACTTTCAAAAGAAAAAAATTTCCTCAATTGTCATTCAAAGATAAAGGAGAAAATTATTGAACTTTTTGCCCAAATTAAAACAAGAAGAATGGATTTCATTTTTAAATGAATATATCAAGTTTGAACTGTAACAATTAAAGTTAAAGTAAGTAAAAAAGTTTTTTTTTGTTAAGATTTTATCAAGTTCCAGAATAAATTTTCTTTGTATACAGTTTTTTTTTTTCCTTTTACACAATTTTAAAACAAAGGCTAAACATTTTCTGGAGCAGCACTCCCACTAATTTTAGCTACGAGCCGCTACTGGTTGTGGTACATAATATAGTTGAATTAGTGGACTAAGCCTGTCCATATTGTGCTCTTTCACCTAATATATATTTCACCCTACGGTTCCGTCTAAGAACCACCGTACGAAAACCACTGTTCCAAGGGAACAAATAACAGTAGTCAAGCTATGCCACTCCAAGGGAAGGAACTTAGTCAATTTAACGCATGATCTGGCCAGTAAACCCTCCAAACTTTCGGGAGTCACATCACGAAAAGGGAGAGTTTAATTTTTTAAATCATTAATTTGTACCATTTAACGCACCACTGAATTAAGAAAAAGTTTCACAATTTGATCAAGAGGTAGAGATGCGAGCTTATATAAAACCATATGTTTAATTTAGCTGGTAACCAACTATACATAATACACTTCATAAACTTGAGAATAACGATATGGTCCTGTGTTGTTGGGAGATGTAATAATGGCTGAAAAGTCAAATGCAGGATGTTCAAAAGAGATAGACACACCATTTCATTGCATGTTCTCCTCGTCTTGGCCTATTACACTTCTGGCCTAAAAGTAATTTAACCTAAAGTTTAGGTCAACTGAAATTCAGTGAGGATAATTGCTAAGCAATGAGTTTTCAGTTAGTGGTTAGTTTAAAAAAAGAAGAAGAGATAATCAACCAGCACTTTATGAACCGACTGATTATGTCAGAACACGACTTACTAAATTAAATATAGAACATACACAACACCCAGAACCCAACCGCTAATTTATCGCTGTGAAAGTAGAAATACACGTTTCCCCAATGATTAATTTTTTGGCCATACCAGGAATCAAACCCGAGACCCTTATTTCAATAGGCAGACACGCTACCGACTGAGCTAAGATGTCGGACTAATGGTTAATTATCATCCCTTTGTTAAATGCTATATTTTACAGCTGTGATTGCACGTACCTTGACCTTCTTGTCGACCTCATGCTTCTCGGTGTGGCTGATGAGGCACGAGGTGACGGCGGCCGTCCCGCCTGAGGAACGCCTCTGGCTCTCCACGTCGTAGTGGTCGGCCATGGTGGGCTGGGTGCGAGACCGGAAGCCGGACGTGTTGAAGACAGTGGTAGTGCTAGAGGTGGTCGTGACGGTGCGCAAGGGTGGCGCGCACGTCAGCGCCACAGGCGGCGATTCTTCGCTTTCATCTTCTTCCGCGCTTTCTGAAAGAAAAAAACCCAACAAATATGATTTCAATGATGGTTTTAGGCATGTTCACTTAATAAGTCATCATAGACTTTCTCCAGAAGCCTCTAGTGGATGTCAATGCATACATATTGAGGTAGTCAAATGGATGTCAATAGTGGCCTTTGACTTAGTCAAATAACTGTAAATAAGTGAGTGTTTAAGTAGTAAAATGAGGAAAATTCACACTTGTCTAAGAATTAAATAGGTTCCAATGTGTGTTTCGATGAAGTGATCGAAGAAGGTTCGATACATATCTATTTTAGTATTTAAATGGTTGTGTATAACGTTATGTTTTTATAATCAAATGGATATTGGTTATGTCTGTTACACAAGTAAAATAGGATCCAATGCCTGTTGTAGGAAATATTCAAATAATTTTCGATACATGACTGTTAAAGTATTTTAATAGAGGTATTTACATTTTATTAAATCTCTCTGTGTATAGTCAAAATTTATCTGTAAATTAATCAAATGACTTCCGATAAATGTCATCTGATGTAGTCAAATGTATTAGTAATCAGCTTGACTGTGAAACAATAAAATGTGTAGAATGTATAAAGAGTGATTTTTTCTCAACTACTTTTTTAAAAAAATATTAACATATTGAGCAAAAGTATAATAAAGTTTAGAAAAAATTGCTTCCTATCCTAGGTTTTCAAAATATAAAAATATTATCAAGCGGCCAATTTCTTTATAGTGCAATCTGTATGATAATATGTTGACTATTGAGCACGAAGATATTGACTATTAAACACAAAAAGTGACAAAGTGATTTAAGATTATTAGATTAAAAAATATATATGTTTAAAAAAAATTTGGGAAGTTCTCTTGGTTTGAAAATAGTGCTGTCTTCTTGATATGTAGGTTTGACGTTGAAAGGAAATGATTTCTTAAAAAATACATATACATTTTTCTGTGATCAACATTGATATGATTTTTCTTTAAAATTAGTTTATTTTAAAGATTCTAGTAGTTTTGTGAAAATTAGACTCTCCCCACCCCCATCCTCCCTACATGTTAATAGCATCGTTAATAGAGTGAACATTTCTCCTTATATTTCAAGTTGAAATATTTCCTATAATTTCTCCTTGGATTTCAGGTTGAGATATTTCGTATAATTTCTCCTTGGATTTTAGGTTGAGATAGTTCCTATAATTTCTCCTTGGATTTAAGGTTGAAATATTTCCTATAATTTCTCCTTGTATTTCAAGTTGATATCTTTCCTTTGTGATCAAAAATTAGTACTACACTAAAAAATTCACTATATTCCTAGATAATAACCAATGTTCAAGTGGTTTAAAACGTTAGTCTCACAATGTATATGTCAATGAAAAAAAATTCCCTATGTATTCTATCGATTGCTTGGAATTATACATTAAAATAATTGGAGATGAGCTATTAAACTAAAAACCTTTTGAGTGACCACTCTCTTGAAAGAGATAACTGCATTAAAAACTATGTACTGTACAAACATCGTTGGGTCTGGGTTCAAAGAATGTCCTTGCCAAATTTAGTTAAAATTGGAGAAAGCCTTTAACAGCAATTGCATAACTAATATCTGGAAAGACATACAGATGGAGAGACGAAATGACAAATGCCCATATTAAAAAAATAACCTTGCCACAATCGCTTAGTTAATATTATCTATACAAAGTTAAAGGTCACATAACTTTCTTTAAATCTATGAAAATTATTTAATTAACTTTAATGTCAAAAAGTTTCCCCTGTCAAAATTGGGCTGTAAATATAAATTGAAACAGTGTTCGGGTTGCATCAAGACCCGCTTGAAATTCCCTCCCTACAACTTTGGTTACTGAAGTTTACCCTATTAAGCTGCTTAGTTACATTTTTCTGGTATTTTCCGCCTTTTTTTTTTGCACTGTGTCTTAGTTTGGGGTGTAATAGAATGCGATATAAGTTACGTATTCTTACAGTTTTTATAGCAAAAACCTTTTATGGCCAAAAATAAATAAAAAGTTGCTTCAGTAAATACATTGAATCTAATTTTCTTTACGTTTATAAATATAAATTTCTTGCATATGTGTTATATATATAAAAAGACTGGCTATATATATATATATATATATATATATATGTGTGTGTGTTTTTACCGGCGAAACCCAATTTAGGGAAAATCTGATACAAGCGATCGTCTGTTGACAAAACTAGGTCCACTGAGGCTAAATTAATATAGTCTAGGTATCGTCAGCATAGGGTAGATGTGTCTATATCAAACTAGTTGAGCCTGTTTATTTCTTTATTTGGGGGAAAAAGGGGCTTTGAAAGAGACAATAACGTATCTTACAACTGAACGATTTTTATTAAAAATGAAGCACTTGAATTTTTACAAAAAATTAAACGAAAGATTAATTCTGAAAGAAAATAACATTCGCCAAAAACATTTAGTCTAGAGTCATTTATTGCTAAAAGACATAATTTTTGTGTGAAACATTTTGAGTTGCATACAATTTCATTTCTTTTTCAAACGCAATTCTTCAAAGAACATATTTTGTTGCAACTGCAGCGAAGGAAAGCCTGCTCCAAATGTTTTCAATGTTGTATGTTATGCCAATTTTTGATATTATTGTATGTTAGATGCTTTATGGATACATTTTTTGAGGTCAGGAAATTTACTGAGCAAAAGAAAAATATATCAACACGGGGAGTACTTTTTTTAAAATTTTAAGCTGCATCTCTACTGAAGAAACATTTAGCAGATACATAGCTGCAATTGAAAAGTTGGCATTTGTTGTAAGTTTATCTTTGTTGCATAATGTTGATGTCGCAATAAACAAAAGTTGGTGTTTGTTGAGAGTATTCGTTCGAAGCGTTAAAGATCAAAAGAAAATATGAAACACAGACAAATATTCGGTCGTATAAAACAAATGTTTCTTCTATTTGGGTGGTTTGTTTCAGTTGAGAGTGAGTAGGGGTACGTATTGTAATTTTTTTTAATGTTACACTAGTAGTTACAGTAGTCCCATGGCTTCTTTGGTGCTGACTGACAACTCACAGCTGACTTCTGACAGTCAACATTTAGGTATATACCTAATTTTTTGCAGATCATATGGTTCGGCGTAGGGGTACGTAATTTGGTCTGGTAACTTTTTAAAGCTGTCAGTCAGCACCAAAGAACCCATGGGGCTACTGTAGTAGATTTTCGTGGCGTTATATTGGATTTCGGAGAATTTCTTTCAATTAATTGACAATTACAAAGAACATGTCTTTTAACCCCTACGACATGAAAATATGTAAGTGCAGGGCTGCCATTTAAACTTCTTCTTCGTCCCACATGTTGACAAATTATAAATAGTTTCTTCAGAGTAGACACAGTTTCGTAATTTTAATTATTGAAAACAAACACCGACGTGTCGCAACAACGTTCTTAAGAGTGTGGACAGTGTGTTTACTGAAGTTAATTAAGTAATTTTTTAATGCGAAACTTCTTACAACATTGTGCTACACACAAGTTTCTCTATGTGGCTTTAGATATGAGTCAGTTAAACAAAAGAGTTCATCAAGGCCGTAACCTGCCAATAATTTCAGAGGGGTTTTGGTGGGCACATCCCCCAATTGCCGGAAGCTATAAAAAATTATAAATGGTAAACAGTTCTAGAAGTTACCTGAAGTGTTTTTTTTGCAACATAGCCCCATAACTACCGTAGGATAAGACAAGTTCTGAATGTTAAACACTTCTAAAATTTATCTGAAGTAGTTTTTTTTGCAACATAACACCATAGCTGCTGAAGGCTGGGAAAATTTCCTAATATTAAACACCTCTAGGAGCTATCTAAATTTATTTTATGGCATCATAACCCCCTAAATGCCAAAGACTTGGAAAAATTATAAATATTAAACACGTCTAGACGCTATCCGAAGTGTTTTTTTTATGACATCATAACTCCCTAACTGCTGAAGTCTAGGAAAATTTCTAGATATTAAATACCTCTAGAAGCTATACGAAGTGTTTTTTTTATGGAAACATAACCCCCTAATTGCCGGAGGCTAGGAATTTTTTAAAATACTAAACACCTCTAGAAGCTCTCTGAAGTGATTTTTATGGTAATACAGCCCTCTAATTTGTACTTGTATCTTTATTTTGATATTTTTTTAACGATAAATAAAGCCATATATATTTTGTTCATAAAATTTCGGGGGGAGGGGGAGGTTGAACCCCCAAACCCCTCCTGGTTATGGCCTTGGTGTTCATATTTCTAGCTTATAGTTATTTTTTTAGGAAATATATATTTGTGAAGTTGAGCAGACGGAAAGTTACAATATTGTAGTAGCAGTATTTTAATATTGACACTCAACTTTATAGAATAAAATATTCCTTAAGAACAATATCGGCGGGAAAGAAATACAGGGTATTAAACCATAATATATTTATTACTTTCATTGAAGGCTGTGGAAAATTTTAATCAAATATTCAGCGAATCCTATAAACTTTGCTCACAACAGTTGAAGATAAAGTTTATTTTTCAATTGTGTGGGAATGGAAATCGCATCTACGCTCTACTGTGGACCAAGAGAATATTATTAATATTGTTATTTTTAACATATATAAAATAGATAAGCCAACGATGAGAGGTCGTAAAAAAATCATGTGAGAAACACCTAAAGGATGTAAATATGATTAAATATAAAATTATAGTATATAATAAATAATATGATATATTTTGTAATGTATTATAATATATTTTATGTAATATATAAACAATATAATTTATATTTTGTATTTTAAAATTTAATATAATATATACTGAATCAAATATATCATGTAATATAATCACATTATTATTAGGTGTTCTGTCTTTTAACAGGTGCATTGACTTATATAAATTTAATCATATCATAATTTTTAATGGGTTTTTAATATGTAAAAAGTTGATGTTTTTCCTATACCTACCGGTACATATTTAGAAAATGTGTATTTTTATGGTAATAATAATAAATAAGAATTTGCATCTTAATATAATGTTTCCTATTCGGTATATATGCTATCACTATAAATAATCTTTATAATAACAATAATGTAATATAAATATTTTATTGTCTGACACATTTACAAAGGTAGAAGCAGGATCTTTAAATCAGGTTAGCAGACAAAACAATATAACAATAAATAGTAAATAAATTGTTTGGTTTAATATCGATCCCGATAGGCTACCAGGGTAGGTTTTTCCTATCTCTAGTCATGACACCGAAATTCCTATTTACTTTTTTTGTTCAAGGAACCATTATTTGAGGGGGGGGGGGACTCTGTAAGGTTATTAAATGAACATTTGATTTGTAGTCCAGTCTGATTTCTCACTTTAGTATATTTTCAGTAGAGTGACGTGCTTACACACCCCTAATTGGGGGCTCTTCTTCAGTCTGTAAAGACGACTTCGTGACCGGAAATCTAACCTCCCTTGTATGACGACTTGCCTGGAAGGTTTCTCGCTTTGGAGATAACTACGAGAGAGAGAGGGAGAGGAAGATAAGGCTGTGTGGGTTTGAAAAGGGGGGTAAGGCGGGGAAGGGGGGGAGAAGGCTAGTAATAGAGAGGCTACGAAATATGAAGATTGAGCCGAGGAATAGGCAAAAACATTGAAAAAAAAAGTGAAGTGAAGACAAAGAAAAAAAAAAGAGCTGGAGATAATTAAAATTTCAAAGAAATAAAGAAATTAAAAAGTATAGTTAATTAGGATAACACTTCAACACCAAGTTTTAAATCAGCATATTTTAAAATAAAATGGAGGTCTACTATGCAAACACATCTACACTGGTGGTCATGTGGTGTAATCCCTAAGCACCAGAATTGCAATAAAATGAAATAATTGTCATTGTCATTCATGGAAAGATTGCTTTCGCGGCTATCAATCCCCGTTTGGGTGTATTTTGAACTTTTCCTTAAACCATATATTTCTTTATCCTGCTTTTATAGCTTATATGAGTGCTAAAACAAAACAATTTCAAAACAAAATACAAAAAGATAATGGAGAGACGTTGGTAATAATAGTAGTTATAATAATATGGTATTTATTTGGGTGAAGTTAAATTCAGCTCCTTTTCTAGCACGTGGCCGCTTAATAACCAAACATTTACATTTGATATGATAATTAAAAACTTAGTTATAATATGTGTACAAGAAATAATAATATAATATTGACCCCACAAACAACATAATAATAAAACAGGATCATTACTTTAGAACGGATATAATCCTTGTCTGCATAAACCAAAATTAATCGTGTTTATCAATATCTTAGGAGACCTGATTGTCTAGGGGTAAGGTGTCGGACTTCTGTGCTGGGGTCTGAGGTTCAATCCTAGGACCCCAGCACAGATTTATCTGACTGTCAAACCCTTCCTTCACCTCTGACAAGACGTGTATTAATCACAATTTGTGAATGAAGGGAGATGCCAGGCCTCCACCGTGGTTCGGATTTCACGTTAAGCTGTAGGTCCTCCATTTCATCTTCACAATCACCCTACCATTACACATTAGCGTAAGTGCGTATAACCCGAACGGGTAGTAAGACGTGGTGCTAATAATAATATCAATATCTTAGCTGGTAATAGAAGAACATATTAACACCCTCACACACAGGCAGAAAATCCATCATATGTGTACGATGCCAGGATACTACGTAGCTGTATGATAGCAATATGGTATCGTATTGACACGACTTTCCAAAGCACCGAGATCGTAATTACGACATATACACCCCAAAAGCTTGTTTCCCCCACCATACCTAATACTCCCTCTTCACCACTTCAGAGCAATGCAGTGAAAAACAATCGAGTGTATGTTTTTCTGTTAAAATAATTAATGATACCTTGTTTATACTATATTACTTAAGAGCTTTTTTTTTAAAAGAAGCACAAACAATAAACAACGGTTATCAAAATTATTCTAAATGTTAATAAGTGTACTTAATCATGTTGGTAAAAGCCCTGGCAGAGCCTACTTAGACGAGAATATTTTAAGTTTATATTTCATGGTTTGGTCTCAACAGGAGGCCTCACTAACGTTCGGGAATAAATAAAATAATATCCTACCCGTACAATTTAGTAATAAACTTAAATCTGCCTAACTGTTCGATGTTTACGCTCGCTAATTTCGGTTTAATGTATTTTCTTTGTACTTAATGTCATAATAAAACGGATCCCTAATACCATTAAGAACTTTGTACTCTTGTACAGTAATAATTAGCTCATTTATCAATTTTAAAACAATACATTAGTCTAGCAATAACAGTACCCCCTCACCAAAAGAATTTAGAGTATATTAGAGTGGGCAAGAGCAGTGGAGGTAGGTAAAGGCAACCATGACAGTATCGGACGTGTATTTTTACTTTCAAAGTGGAATGGAAATCCATGCACCGTCCGTATACAATCCTATGCCACCACTATGGTCCCATGACAGGGACTGGTGTGTGAAACTTTATAGCAAAGCATAGCAAGAGAAAAAACAGAAGGCACTGTCTCGTGAAACATCGTAAGCATACGATACCATGCCGGTGTGCGAGGATCTTTAGACGGTGCGGTAGGACACAGAAAGATCAAAAGAAAATAACCCTAAATTTGTTAGTGCGTAAAGCAAGTTATTCATATAATTTAAAACAAACCTAATAAACTACCTCCAAAATAATGTATTAAATAATCAGTTATAAATTAGAAATATACATACAAACACGAGTATATATATTTTACATTTTACGCACCCCTAAGATGTCTTCGCTTGCCCCGGAGGTGCACGTACCCCAAGTTGAATACCCCTGGCTTAAAGGAAATATTATGAAGATTTTAGGGGTAAAAGTGTATAAGGTATAGAGAACAAAGAAGAACGAAATGAAAATAATATAGTATGAAAAGAAAATATGCAATACAAAGTGTAAAGAGGGTAAAGAATAAATATAAAATATAAAAGCTGGATGGTACAGTTTGGGGAGATCAAAGATATTATAGGAAAGCTATCAAGAATGAAAGAAAGAAGGAATACAATAGGATATGTATACAAAAGAGTAAATCTGAGAAGTTAAATAAGAAATATCAAATATACAAGAGTGATGGTGAGGTAAGTAGGTTGGATTTGATAAAATAAGCTTTAAGTAGAGGAAGAAGACAAAAGTTAATATGGACGCAAGAAAAATATAGTAGGGTAGGCGTAGAAATAAAGAACATCCAAGAATAGAACTAAAATAAGGTTAGCAAGGATTTAAAAGTGAGATGAGGAAAACAAGAAATATAAGTAGAGCAGAGTATAAAATGTTAAGAAGTAATAATAGAAACTTAAATAAGAGAGTATGTAGTAGGTCTGAGGTAAGATAAATGTTACACTTAAAAAGTAAAGTAGACATATGAAACACAACAGATAAAGGGCTGTATCAAGATAGAGGTTTAAGAAGAGGGGATAAAATAGGGCAGTAGGGATCTATTGAGGATGAAAGAGGATGAGATAGATACAGCGTACGATAAGATAGAAATAAGAGAAGGGCAAGGCAGAGCGAGTAAAGCAAAAATAACACTAAGGCCGTGTGAGAGACCAACGGATTAGGGTAGGATGGATGTTATAAGAAGAGAAAAGAATAATGAGTAAAGAAGAATATAAGGTACGCGTGAGAAAAATAAAGAGTACGGTATGATAGAGGGTAAAGAAGAGAAGAGTAAATGAAAGTTAGTAAGGACGCGAGATTAAGATACAGAGTATAACAGGTTAGAAATAAAATAAGGGATAAGCCGGGCGAGAAAAGGAAAATAAAAATGGCGTGACAGAAAGATACAGATTAAATTTGGATGGAAGTACAAGAAAACCGAAGGTGAGGGAGTAAAGTAAAATTAGCTAGGACGCGAAAGAGACATACAGGATTGAGTAGGATGAATGTTAAGGAAAGCGAGCAAAGATGAGAAAGCAAGAATACAAGAGGGAAATGCATAGTTCAAAAGGATATATGTTAAGGAAGAGCGAAACTTGGTGAAGCAGTTCGAGTAAAGGAGAAATCGCAAGGAAGTGAGAAAAAAATACAGAGTAAGATAGGATTTAGGTAAAATAATAGAGAAGCAGAATGAGTAAAGAAAAACTAGCAAGGACCTGACACAAACATACAGAACAAAGTAGGATAGAGGATGAAGAAGAACGAATAAAGAAGAGATAGAAAGGATGCAAGAGACTACACAGTTCGATCAAAATCTCTTCCCCGCTCAACTCTTGGCAGGGGTAATGGCCCTGAGGGTCTGTGAGGTACTCGATGCTTGAGCCCCAGCAATAGATCACATCCAATTTACAGCTTCCTTCTCCATTATCCCTTTACACCCCCACCATCTCCCACTATTTCCACCACCACAAGTAGGCTCAGCGTTAGGAGGGGAAACAAATTACTCTCCACAACTTCAGCACCCTCCAGGCTGATGGAGGGGAAAAACGTCAATTTTACCACCGTAGATATTAACTCTCACACGCATTTTTTTATTTATTAAGAACACCCAAAAATATATCGCATTTCCTTTCAATCGTCAAAATATAATAATTGTTAGTTCTCCGAGATAATTTACATGTGTATCAATTTTTTGGCAAGTTCTTCTACTTTAGTTTGATGTATCATATTGATTGATATCTTGTTAGGTTTATTTGTAAGATTTATCTAAATTACTGATAATACATTACATTTCGGGAAATATTAAAAAAAAGGCGTAATAAATGAAACACCCGAATCGAGAGGCACGTGAATTTGGACGTCAAGCTAGTATATTTTGGGTGACCTGGCGGTCTAGGGGTAAGGTGTCAGACTTCTATGCTGGCGGCCGGGGTTCAATCCCCGGTCCCGGCATAGATTTATCTGATTACCAAATCCTTCCTTCACCTCTGACAAGACATCTTGTGAATGTGGTGAATGCCAGGCCTCCACCGTGGTTCGAATTCCACGTTAAACTGTAGGTCCTCCATTTCATCTCACAATCACCCTACAATTACACATTAGCGTAAGTGCGTATAACCCGAACGGGTAGTAAGACGCGGTGCTAATAATAATAATAATAATAATAGTATATTTTGGTTGGCTGGTGATGAAGAGGTAAAGGTTCGTATCCCGGCCAGGTGTACTGAAGTTTCTCTTTAGTATATAATTTACCACTAATTTTTTCCCCCACCACTTCTCACTGCAAACATATAAACTAATTATGCTAATTTGTTAGGCATGAGCTATTTTGACTTTAGAGTAAGTTTACTTTCATTTGTGTGTAGAGAGTGGAAGAGCTACTTAAGTAAAAAATAAAAACCCCTATGGCCGATTCACACAGAACGCTAAGATAAGCTAAGATTTGCTCTGCTAGCTCTTTAGAATAATAGTGAACCATGTATTTAAATGAGTTGTTTCACACAGAAAGCTAAGCTCCCATCTTTAGCCATCTTACGTTGCGCATACGCATAACGCAGCTTGGGCTCCGTTCTGAACAGACGCAGTGCTGGTTTGGTGAAAATAACTAAATAATTGTGCACGTTTTGCTTTCAGTTTGTTTCGCGTGTATTTAAGTAATATTCTATTTAGGTCTTATATTTAATAAACGTGTTTATATTAAAATGTAAGCGTTAATTGAACAAGTCAAACCTACACCACCTAAATTTTCTTCATCTTCCAAAACAGCTGTAAACAGCATCTTTTTATTTTTTACTAAGTACTATAACCTGAACTCAAAAAAGACATTTTGGAGAACGCCATCATAACTAAACTTCACTGGAGCTGACCAGAAAGAAACAACACTGGATTCTGGAGGGAAAAGATGGACTTTGGTTAACTTAGCAATGAGTGTGAAACCAAACTGAGTCTTAGAAGAGGACAGCACAGCTCTGCATAGCTTGGTTTAGTTTAGTATTCTGTGTGTATAAGCTTTTAGTTCACCTGACTAGAGTTCGAATCCCAAACTATGTGTCATTGTATCTCCACTATACCTCCACGCAAATCAGATATCCTCTTATCTACTACCTTCCCTCTCCATTTAATGTAAATTTGTGAATAGCCCGGAAGGATCACGAGGTACTCTCCGCTTATATCTTAAAGCTATCCCAATGTGTTTGTATGTTAAGAATTGTTAAACTCTTTGTCAAAGGGCGTGGTAATTATAAAACACACAGGAAGGTGAATGCAGGCTAATAAACCAAACATAATCCATATCTAAATCAAACATTTATTCTCTCCCCTCCCCCCCCAATTCACTCAATTTGCACGCGTGTTTGTACTATCTTTCACAAAACATGTTTGATCTAGATTATCTCATATAAGCAAGCATAAATATAAACTCGATTTGAATTTAAATTATAGAGCAATAAATGTTTAGTTTAAATAAATGCTGTCACCCTCGGTGGTCTTGGGGTAAAGTTCTTTCTTCAGGATCGGATGATCGTGAGTTCAAGCCCGGCCAAGGTCGATGGATTTTTCTTGAGCGATAAAAATTCGTAGCACAATTTCCATCGGAGGGTAAGTAAATCCATCAGTCTAATTTCTAATGGGAAAATACCTTTCCCGGCTAAGTTTGTAAGATTTTTTGTGTAAGTTATCTCACAGAAATTTTCGTGTGCTGATATAAAAAACCTGTTTAAAAAGTGCGCGATAAATACTCCAAATAAATAAATAAATCCATGAAGCTACTCTATAAATTTGAATCAAGTTTCGTTAAAGCAGAACTTACTTTAGACATGGCTGTGTGGGATTTGCCATATCACGGATCAATATTAATTTTGTTTGTATCCATGTGGTGCTTAGGATAATTTATAAAATACTGCAAATTAAATATGAAATATATTGAGGTTGTATACCAACGTGTTATTTTCCAAAAATATTTAAAACAAATTTTTATCTAATTGAAATAAGAAAAATTGACTCTTCATAATTAATTAGAAAAGTATTACCTATACGTAAATGGCTATTAAATGTAAACACTATTGTTTAATTAAAAAAGAAAAGTATATTGAAAATCGAGTATAGATATAAAATAGTATGTTGTAAGAGTTTCAATAAAATTACAAATTGATTTTTAGTCAAATTGAATTTTGAAAATTGAACCCATCTGATGAAGTGCATTCTTTAAATGTGCTTAGTTGAGGTCAAACCTGAATTGGTGGGCACGATTATTAAATGCCAGTTTCATGTAGTCTGATATGCCAGTGACGGAAATATCTGGGTTTGAATACTGGTCGGTTATACTGAGAATAAAGGTTATTTTCTCATATCAAGAGTAATTATTGTAATAGTGAAAATGTTGATCTCACGATTCTGATTAATCTTTAAGTTTTATGTGAACACGAACCAAAATAAGTGGATTTTACAATTAGGTCTGTTCCCATGTCTGTCTTTCTGTCTGCCTGTCACTGGCCATGGATCCAAAACAGTTGATACATTTTGTTCAAACTTGTTATTTAGATTTTATAGGACTATACTTTAGAACATTCTTATAATTTTAACTTTTAGCCATTAAATTAAGTGTTGTTTACTAATGAGTGATCTTTTTGAATTAGGCATTTTTCAAAAATGGCTCTTATGATTTTGTTTTAAATGCATTTATAGTATATGTTTGACATGAAAAATAGCATTTGTATAGTAGTTTTTTGGAAAATTTTGATAAAGGCTAGTTGACTGATGGAACTGTTTTGAAAATTCGAAATATTTCTAAAATAACTCTAACGATTTTGCTTAAAATGTATATCTGGAGAGTATGTGGTATAAAACACACTTTTTTGAGGGGTGAAAATTCGTTTAGGCGTAGTTGGTTTATTGATGACAATTTTTTTTAGAACTTGAAACATTGGTTCCAAATGGGTATCTTGGGAGTTTTTGAGATGAAAAATTTAACTGTATACTTGTTTAGAGGATACAATTTCGCTTTAAAGGTAGCTAGTTTACAAATGACTGATTCTTCAAAAATTTGAAATATTTTGGAAATTGCTCTAACAATTTGGTTTAAACCGTATATCCGGGGAGTGTTTTACATAGGAAATAAAACAGTATACTTGTTTTTGGGGTAAATTTGCTTTCATGGTAGTTTACTGATGACTGGTCTTAAAAATGATCTTAGTTATTTATTCAAAACGGGTGTCTTAAGTTTTTTATACTATAAATAATCATATTTATACATACATTTTTCAAATTAATTTTATGGCAGTTAATTGATGACATTTTTGTAAAATTGGAGTTTTGTCGAAAGTATCTCAAATTATTTTATCATAAATTGTTATCGGGTGAATATTTTAAATGATAAATAAAATTTAATATTTATTTTTCTAAAATAAATTAATTTAAGGGTAGTATATTTGAAATAAATTATAGAAAGTTACAAAAATTTCAAAATTCGCTTTGAAGAGTGAGCTGTAAGTGGTTATTTAGGATAGTTATTCATGATAAATAAGAATACGTTTTTATTTTTACAAATTACAAATAACTTTAGGATGGCTTGCAAATAATTTACTTATTAAAATTTGAAATTTGTTAAAAAATACTTGAAAAATTAGACTAAAATTTATATAAAAAAGTGTTTATTGTTTAATAAGATGATTTGTTTGTTTTGATAAATATAACTTCCTAAAGGTATTTTACTGAAAACCTGGTTTTGAAAAGTTTCTTCAACACACAATAGGAGAAGATGTGTGCGATTGTATAGTATCATTTATTATTTAGTTATTTTCCAATCCTGATTAACGCTATCCTACCCTGTTGGAGTTATTAAAATGGATGTAACACATACGTGTTTTAAAACATTTTCAATAAACCGGGCAAATATAAATCCAGTTAATTTGTAGGTCATCATTAGCCGATTCTACCTTCTGTTTATTTTTATTCTTTACCTAGCCGCGTCTTACAACCCATTTGGGTTGGATGCATATAAACTAATAATGGGCCACTTGAGTGATTGAATAGTTTAAGGCGTACTCTCATGTTAAACTGACCTGTTGATCGCGGGGAGCTTGAGGTTCGAATCCCGGTCGGATATACTTGAGTGTTTTTTCCTAATGACTTACAACTCTCCTTCCATGCAAACGAGGGAAGATTACCTCTAAAATGCTTCCGTACTAATCCATATTTAATTTGTACTATAGTATATGCGTATAGCCTTGACTATTGGTAAAAAAAAGATAGCGTTGAAAGTAAAATATACCTGCATTAGCGTGGAGGAGGATTTGTAAATTACTAAGGGTAAAAAATTACTCATTGCACTCGACTAGTATTCAATACATGACCTCATCAACGACAAACCAGATTACGCAAGCTTAACCTTTTGGGTTAGCAGAACTTTATCTCCATTCCAAAAAATTAACCTAAGCACATCTGTAAAATATATAAAAAAAAATCCCAAAATCTCTGAAAGATAGTGTAGATGTAAACAGAAGACGATGTTGTTCTCAGCCCGGAAGCCCCCTTTTTTTATAGTCTACAACGTAGTATTCTGTTAAAGTTTAAAGAGTGGCCGATAGCCAATAGGAAGTGTCTTCGTGGCTTTGTTTAGTAGTACAACCTAGCAAATGGATCACGTCAGTTATTTTATGACTCTTCTCTTGAGTATTAACGCTGCACGGCTACATGCAGCCAATCAGGGCTCGTCAAGATAAAAAAAAGAGTAGGTTTAGGGTGAGATGGGAATGGGGTGTTAAAAACCAGGAGTTTTTTGACCTCCTGACGTGATTTCTCTGAATGGTGTTACCCTCGTTAGTGGTTTTTATTACCTAAGAGTTCGGTGTACTCTTTCTGAACTACGACTTATTACACCGGTGGTAGCATAGTTTAACGCGTCATTATCGTAATAGACTGAATTTCCAGTTATAGGTGGATCAGGAATAAATCTAGGTCGGGTGTATTCACGGTGTTTTATTCTAAATGGTTTTTTCACTCTTCCTCAATGAAAATTCTGTTACATTTTCTATAAATTATACCTTCCTCACTCCTACATTAAGTGTAAATATGAGAATCTCTCTTACAGATAGCATGAGTCCTTTTGAGATATCAGTCTATTTGAGGTGATTGTGATAGTATATTAATAATTGTTAATACCTTTAAATGTCTCTTTCGTATGTTAGTGTCTATTGTACATGAGAGTTTCAAAATGCCTTTTCTCTCTCGATTATTTTCGCTAAATTTTGGGAAACATTTAGTAGATTCCTTGCATACCAATAATATGTAGGTGACCTGGTGGTCTAGGCGTAAGGTGTCGGACTTCTGTGCTGGAGTCCGGGGTTCAATCCTCGGTCCCGGCACAGATTTATCCGATTACCAAACCCTTCCTTCACCTCTGACAAGACGTGTATTAATCACAACTTGTGAATGTGTGAAATGCCAGGCCTCCACCGTGGTTCGGATTCCACGTTAAACTGTAGGTCTTCCATTTCATCTCACAATCACCCTACCATTACACATTAGCGTAAGTGCGTACAACCCGAACGGGTAGTAAGACGTGGTGCTAATAATAAAAAATAATATGTATAATATGTATCGAAATTCCTCGTCCGGTAGCTAATCAAAGACAAGTGAATTTCCCTTTATTTCTCACCCGCTAGATCCATTGCCGCCTCTTAGGCTGTCCACTTCAATAGCGTACCTTCTGTTAGGAGGGATGACAGCCAAATGTCTACTCCACGTGATGTTTGTAATAGTTCGGAACAACTGCTGGGTCTGGTGGTCTGATAGGTTCAAACATCAAAGACTGGAAATGAATATTTTAATTTGGTCCACAGTAGTATCATTTCAGTCAGCGCTTGTATCTTTTGTAAAAATAGCTGTTCGTTAGATATGTGCGTATCCATTTTCTATTATTTATTTACATTGCAGTGATCACAGAGACATTGTAATTTATTGAAATAAACTAAAGATAAAATTGTGTGGAAAAGAATTATCTAGGTAGTGGATTTTGAGATCCTAACTTGAGCGATGAAGATTATAATTTAGGAACTTGTCTAGTGTGAAATCTGTTGGTATCATGCGGAAAATAGAGATTACTCTCTAATAAATTAATAAAATATTAATAACGTGAATTTCATATTATGTATTATATATTCATAGTCATAATAAATAATTAAATTAATTAATAATAAGAATATAATATACAATATGTAAGTATTTATATTAATCACCATACTAATTAAATATTTACTTAATGTTATGGAATTTAATATTAGATAATTGTACACTCTTTATATTAAACATATTATTAGTACATGTATACATAAATTAGTAACAATATTAATAAAATGGTATTTATTTATAATATGTTTATTTATATGTATACATATAATATAATTAAAATCATCTATATTTATAGCTAGATACTATTTAGAACTTCAGTTTACACTGTCAGGATTCAAATACCTACCTCTCCATCATATGCAAATCAGCAAATCAGACAAGGCGACACTGATGTATTTGTCCCATATGCTCCCCGGTGTGGATATATGTGTGATTATTTTTTTGAGGAACGCTTCATTGTGAGGTAGCCTACAATAAATGACAATATTAAATCAAAATCCGGAACAAAATAAAAAAAGAATAGGTTTATTTTAGGATTCCTTCACTAGAAATAATTATTTTTAAGTTTTCGAAACGTTTTTTTTATGATCCCTAGTGTACTAAGAATTTTACGATAGCCAATTCCAAGTCTCATATGATTTAATGACTTCATTTCTTTAGAATTTCTCAAGAGGGTGTAATAACGCTCGTAAAATTGGTTTACTCTCCTAAGTTTATGAGTCTTTGTTTTGAGCTTTTAAAATAAATGGGGAGCAATTATTATACTGTGTTTCATTGCTCCCCCCCCCCTTTATCCCGTTCTATTCAACAACTTTTACTGGTACCAATATAACTCTACCCTGCATCTTCACTTATGGCCCGCACACAAAGATTGGACACAGTTGATATTCAACGTGAACGATTGTTTTTTCAAAGAACCTTTCATTTAATGTCTCAAACAAATATTTTTGGAAAGTACCCCTTAAAGCCGTTTCCCTCGTCTTTTTTTTTTTGCACAGAGTTTTATTAATTAAGCTAATGGATAAGGAATTGGGAAGGTTGAATTTAGAGGAAGTGAGCCCACATTTGAGTGGAGGAAGAGTGGAAAACCATTTAGGAAAAACCCCTCCAGTTGACCCGACCGAGATTCGGACCTAGATCTCTCCATCCTCAGAAGTCCAGCTCAACAAAATACTAGCGCTTTAGCTACCAAGGTGGGTAGCTAGCATCTTACATTTCATTTAAGATACACGCTTATATTATGACATATATAGAGAAGAGTGAATTTCAAAGAAATTCTCAAGCATTGTATATTATATTTTTTTGTCGGTTTGTTCTGTTAATGACGTATTATCATTTTATTTGACACCTTATCTTACTACCCGCTCGGGTTATACGCATATATACTAACTATACTAATTAGTTAGGGATTAAGAAGTTTGAATTTATAGTAAGTTTATCCGAATTTTCGTGGAAGGGGAGGTGGATAACATTTAGGAAAAAACACACTCTGTACACCCCACCGGGATGCTAACTAAAATATCCTCTTTATTGATAGTCCAGCCTATTATGAAAGTAATATCTTAATCCATTTGACCACCGAAGAAAGTAAAAGCGGAACTATAGTGGTATTATTTTAGGTAAACCTGCTACGTTTCAAGATTTAAACGAATGGCACATTGTAATACTAAGTGCTTCTGTGCTAGTTTCAGTAGGCCTAAGTTAGTAGGTGAACTCTTAATTTGTAAGTATGTAAGTTATGTTCTGTTATAATTTTATAATAAGAAAAAAAAAGTTAAATAGTAGATACTCAAATTTGAGACACATTTATACAGTATATAGCTAAATGTTTTACTGTATTAATTTAAAATTATTCCGTGATCTATTTCCTGTGTATGTATAGACGTGATATTTTTTTATTTAATGCCATTTTTACTATTCTTAACGACTTCCAGTATGATGGCTACTCGCTGCCGGAAACACGTTGAATGGAACACGTCCAATTTCCTTTTTGGGTTCCTTTTCTCCCATTTTATTTCACTTCCTAGTCCTTACCTTTTACCGGAGACGGACACGAATGTTTGAAGGAAAGATCTAAAGAACGTGCTTCAATAAACTACGATCAGATGCTCCTCTGATGTGTCCATTGGGCTTAGGTTCGGAAACGAGAGTGGATTTGAAAGGCTTCCGAAATGGCCAAAAGGTTGTTTAAGATTATTAGATAGTAATACTTTAACTCCAAATAGTTCAAAGTTAGATACGTTAGTCAAGTATATGTAAAGATAAAAAGTAGGTACATAATATTACATATGATGCCATAAAGTTAAGAAAATACAAGCTATCCAAAATATAAGTTTTATTTTAGAACTAAAAGAGGTAGTTCTACACACTAGCTAAATTGGTAGCGTATCTGGCTGCTAAGATAATGGTGCAGGGTTCGATTCCCAATATGGCCGAGAAATGTATTATTGTTGAAATGTGGGTTTATCCCTTCACAGTGATTAATTTACGGCTGGGGGACTGGATGTTGTGTTTGTTCTAGATTTAAGTTAGTTTATGAGTAGAGTGCTGATATAATCTGTCTATTAAGAAAGTGCACTTTAAACATCTAAACTATTTTTTTAAATAATAGAAGTAATAAAATGGCATGTTGATCGTTGTGAAAACAAAGAATACACAATAGAACATTGTATTTCTGAAATAAACCTATCAAACAATCTTTGATTATTGAAACTATTTTTTGTGAGGGTTTTTGAAGATACAGTGTTTTTACATGAATATTTATTTATTTAAGAAAGGTATTTAACGTGAACATTCTAATTTAATTGATTAGATAAACACATAATCAACAAATGGAATAAATTCTATAATATACACAATACACAATCCTCCGCACATTAATTCATCATTGTGAATTCCGTGCTGGGGGTACGAGGTTCAATCCTTGGTCCCGGCCAGGTTTATCTGATTACCAAACCCTTCCTTCATCTCTGACAATACGTGTATTAATCACAACTTGTGAATTTGTGGAATTACAGGTATCCAACATGGTTCGGATTCCACGTTAAACTGTAGGTCCTACATTTCATCTCACAATCACCCTACCATTACATATTAGCGTAAGTGCGTATAGCCCGAACGGGTAGTAAGACGCTGTGATAATAATAATAATTGTGAAAGTAGATGCCCCTATTTCCCCAATGATATTTTTTTTTCCCCAATACAGAGAATCTAACCCAATCCTTAGTTCAATGTACAGACGCCCTACCAATAAAGTTAAAGTGCCAACATTCAATAAGCCTGAGAGATGATTCTTTTAAATGTATGAATAATAGTTTAGTGAGTCTATCCCTTTGCTTGTTAGTGTCACCCGCCCACACAACATGGAAGAAAGATAAGTACAATTTGTTTACCGTGAATGGTAGTAATATTTCTTTAGCAGTTTCTAATATGGCATAACTTATAAGACAGGGTCATAGTGTGATCTGTCAATAAAAATTACCCTTTAAAGGTAAACAAAATGTACAAATTTTTGAAAAAACATTTTAATATTTAATAAGGAATGAGTTAGAATATTGGTAGTAGAATTCAATCTTTGGTAAATTTTTTAACAATGTCAACTTAGCATTAAAAAACATGGATACGTATGATGAAAAATAACAATAAAATAGACATTATAAATTGAATTAATGAAAAAGTCTGGTAATAATAATTAGACTACGAGTTGGAATGTCTTATGATTTTATATATATCATTAATTTAAGTTTTAATAACCATCTAGGTGACCTGATGGTCTAGGGGTGAGGTGTCAGACTTCTATGCTGGCGGCCGGGGTTTAATCCTCGGTCCCGGCAAAGATTTATCTGATTACCAAACCCTTACTTCACCTCTGACAAGACATTTTGTGAATGTGAGGAATGCCAGGCCTCCACCGTGGTTCGGATTCCACGTTAAACTGTAGGTCCTTCATTTCATCATGATAAAGTATTTAAATATTATGATATTTTCTTAGCTCAGGATAGTTTAAGGTATTTTACTAATATATTCTTTGTTTCTAAAGTGTAAGTTTAGCACCAAGAAAAAATATGTAAAAAAAAAAGCAACTTTGCTTAGGAATTTGGAAACCAAACGTTTTGATTAAATTCAACTCATTTAGAGATTTCAGATTAAAAACTAGAGCTGTTTGATTCGCATGGAACTCAAAATAATTAACTAATTACCATATATATGTATTTACGATATATATGATGTTTGTGGATGAATTTATGGTATGAAGGAAAATGTAAGAGGATGTACAGGAACAATTACAGGAATAGAATGAAGAAGTGTAAAAATATGGAATGAAATTTAGTGTGACGAAATATGAAGTGATGGTGATGACAAGGCAGAGGACAAGGCCAATAAAGGTGATAGACCTAGATGGAGCATATTTGAAAGACGCAAAGAGCGGGAAGTATTTGGGTAGTGTGATTGAGGCAAAAGGAGGCAGCAGAGAATATACAGTGAGACTACGGCAGCAGGGAGAGGTTTTCTACAGGTGTGTAAGAGACATACTATGGAAAATAGAAGTGCCCCTGAAGTGTAAGGAGGTGCATACTTCATACCCATAGCAACTTATGCAGAGGAAGCTTGGACTTTGGATGAATAAGAAACGAGGAAAGTGGAAGCCATGGGGATGAACATTTTTAGGAACATGTTAGTTGTCAACAGAAGAGATAGGATTAGGAATGACAATGTGAGGTCTAGAGTTGGAGTACAGGGAGTTCACGTTATAGTAGAGGAAAATAGGATGAAATGGTATGGACACGTAATGAGGATGGGAGTGGAAAAGATTCAAAGATGATTAATGGATATGAACTATATAAAGAAGAGACCTCAAGGGAGACCAAATAAGAGATGGGAGAAACAGATAGCAGCAAGTGTGCAAGTGAAAGGAGGAGAGTGGAATAGAGTGGAGGAAGAAGAATGGCGGAAGGACAGAGGGAGATGGAGGCATTTTACTAAACAAACCCGGCCATAGGCTGGAAACAGTTCCTTATGATGATGATGATGATGATATTATATATATTTGGTCACCCTGTTTCACTACCCATTCCGGTTGTACGTATATGTGCTAATTACGCCATATAGTAAGGATTAGGAAAGTTGAATTTATAGGAAGTGTATCCGTATTTGCGTAGAGGGAGAGTTGAAAAATATCTATGAAAAACCACAACTCGAATTATAGCCTCGACATCTGCGTAATCGCAAGTCTAGTCTATTGCGAGAGTGACAACTTATACCATTAGACCATCAAAGTGGGTATAGTTATAATACTTATTATATGATTGATGATCACAATTTTATAACACAGAAGTGTATTTATCAAACTTTAATATATTTTATAGTTGTGGTTTCTTATATTTTATGAATGTAAAGTACGTTATTAACAAAAACAACAAACAAACACCTTGAAAATTAAGTGTATTTAGTCAGAAAATAAAATACATAACAATTATTTCTCCACTGTCTATAAAAGTAAGTTTAATTCAAATATCAATCATTTATAGTAGGCCAGATATAAGATTTAAAAAAAACTACATATGATCTGAACAGGCAGTAAGACGCGGTGCTTAAAAATAATAAAATAAAGATAAAAAACATTAGGTGAAAATCTCTCAAAAGATAACTTATATTTTTCTAAGCTTGAGCAAACACATTTCCTCCAAACCCTTGCCCTACATGTACAAACATTACATTCAAGCTTTTTCTTGACATGTGTAAAATACTTTCACGTCTTAACCTTTTATTTTTTTAGACAAATACTTTCAACTTATCTTCTCACGGTCAAGCACTTAAGCTCAACCTTATTTTTTAACACATAAAAACATGTATTTTCGAATTATTTGTTTGATTAAATCATTCATTGAGATATTATAACTTTTTTTTGTATGCAGCACGTCTTACTTTACATTTGGGCTATACACATATTTACACCCATGGTTGATTATGAGGAAGGTATAATTTAGAGAATATGTACCCGCATTTTCGTCGTATAATGAAGTAGTGAAGTGTTAGGTCACTCGATCAACGTGGCGGGTATAATATATATAATTATGATTGTGTACATTTTGAAATAAAGCTGACGCATGTACAATTTAATGATACATGAATGTAATATAGATCTAATATTTACACTAAAGATACAGCCACATCAAGTATCGTATTCGTAAATTGAAAAATGACGCCTAGGAACCGGAATCGAGCTCAGGACGATTGACTTAGGGGTCATCCTTATTTCACGTAAGTTTTTTTTTGTGGAGAGAGAGTCGTGATGGGGGGTGTAAAACGGTGCAGGGGGATTAGAATCTACCTTACGTAAGCTTTTTTTTAAATCAATGTTTATAGTTAAACAAACAGTAAAATGTTTTTATGTCAGAAAATAAATTAATTATAAAATTTCACTTATAATTTATTTTATTACTGCAATTTAAAATATTCTAGAATTTTATATCACTCGCTTTATTTAAACTCTTATGCTAAGGAATAATTAAACCACTAAAATATTTTAATTTAACAAAAGCTAAACAAGTATCTAATACAATGAGGGGGAGGAGGTAGAGGGTTGGAACTGAAAATATTACTATCCTTTACTTGTTGGGTAAAAGGGGGTAGGGAATTATGAAAAAAGCCGTACTTAATTGAAGAACAGCCCCTTTTTTTTGCCGTATCCAGTTGTTTTCAACTAACGAATATTTGTAAATTTGTTTTGTTTCCTTATCCCTTATCCACTTCTCTTTTTCTCTTTTGGCTAGAAGATTTCCTCCCTTGTATTTTAACTTTTTCTTTGATTAGTTCAATGTTTGCATTTATTTGAGAGGGCTAATTGCCACTTTTGAGTATGGGACATCTAAATAATTAGAAAACAAACTAAAACTACAAGCATGTTCTAAACAATTTCATCAGTTTCCAAATCTTATCTCTCGCTATTTAACGGCTGATTGTTACCAGGGTGTATAGAGACGTGTTAATATTGTGTTCTTGAAAATGTTATCAGCAACACAACACCGTACAACTATTACCTACTTAACCCTGCACACAACCATTACATAAACTTCCATTTGGTTGGTCAAATGGGAGCAAAGGTGGTGAGAGACTTCCCCCACCCTTAACCTCTAGCGCTAGATATAAAGTTATTACTGTGCAACCCGCAATGGTGGACCTACTTTCGTACATTGAAACCGACTACACTGAACGCCCGACTACAGGTGACTTGATCGTAACACTGAATTCCACACATTGGGAACGACTTCATCAGATGCGACCTGTCCTTGTACCTCCTAGTTGTCATTGAGTGGTACAATATTTTGAGTTTTTCTAAATAGAGTGAACATTGAAAAATTAACTCTCAATTGTACCTCTTTGAAAATAATTTATTGATCTGGCAATAAAGAAGATGTCGAAGGAGGAATGAGTGGGTTAAACAAATATACCACACATGTCTCTGGACGTCTCTCGAATGGTGGTGGTAGTTTCTTATGATCCCAAAGGTACTCCTTCTCGAAAACTAGACTTATCAATTTTTCTATCTATATTTTGGAATTTTTTTAAAACCAAAACACAGGCAAAACAACTAGTCAAGTCGTACGACTTCAACGAAAAATCCCAACAGGTTGGGATCCAGTCGCAGGTCGGAAAATCACGCGCGTAGTCGGACGACTGAGTCGCCTCCACTGTGAGGATTCCCTTCCTTTGTCTCATGTCGGTATTGCTCTGGCGACTTCATGCGATTACGTGTGATCTCTAGGCTTACGTAGTCGGTCCCAGTGTGTGGATATGCTTAGTGTCAGCTCATATTTTACAGTCGTAAATTTATACCGATATTACCCTCTTACTCCCTTTCACACCTTACGTTATTTCATACACTAGTCTCATAAAATGATTGACCAAATGAGTCAAGGAATATTTTTTTTAGCCACCGCTTCTTATTATCCGTTCGGATTCCTATTTACCTGTAACGCTAATGAGTTGGGTATGTAGGGAACGCGAGAAAAGGTCAGTGTTTTTGTAATTTTTATAGCAAGACTTTTTAACCAAATAAAACAAATAGTGACTCAGTACACACAGATAGTACACACATGGTAGTATCAACAGTTTTTAAATATCTGACAAGGATGTCCTGGTATTTAATGACAACGTTTTCTATTATTTTAAATAATTTGTTAATTAAATAATGCTGCTATGCTCATGGCAGATATTCAGCAACTGTTGATATCACAATTGGAAGAAAATTAAATTATACGTTTGTACTGAATCAATATTTGATTTATTTTGGCCAAAAAAAAATGTTTTACTCTAAAAACGGCCAAAACACGGGCCTTTTCTCGCTTTCCCTACATCCCTACCTTTAGGATGAAGAAGGTTGAATTAAGAGTAAGTTTACCCGCATTTACGTTGAAGGAAGGTGGGAAAGCATTTAGGGAAAAACTCCCTCAAACACCCGACTGGGATTCGATCTCCAGCATACCTGTCATCAGCAGTTTAGTCCATTGCGAGAGTGACGCCTTAAGACTATGCGGCCAGTGAGGTAGGTCTTACTGCTCTTAATCTGAACTACAAACGACAGGGAGGTTGTAGTTCAATTCCTGGCCGTGTGAAATGAGGGGGGTTATTCTTAAATGGTTACCTTCCCTACCCACGAACGCGGGTACATTTCCTTTACATTAACAGATTCGTATAGCTCGAACGGACTTTTTTTAATTGTGAAATTTGGTATCTATATAATGTGGTGCTTGTTTTTATTTTTGTAGGTCCATAGTTATTCTCAAAATTCTTTTTAAGATACAAAGGTGAAACATTGCGCACAGATTACTTAATTATTGTAGCTATCCTTAAAATTTTAAAAATTAAAAATTATTTCAAGGGATGGCCAAGGGTGGATTCAGCACACTTCGATCACGGGGATAGTGTTGTAGTATTCACCTATGGAGCATGACATATTTATGAGAAAGTTCCTAAACTTGAAATAAAAACAATCATGATAACCTGTCTTGGATACAAACCACGCTAGATCCTGTTTTTAAAAAATCTAAAAATAGTTAACAGGAAACCAATTTGGAGTGTGAAATCCGAAATTGTGCATTTTAGAGACAGGCATAGGCTGTAGTAACAGAGAAGTGACGTAGATTTTCACCTGCTTCGCTGGCGGAATGGTCTAAGGTTTCATCATCCTGTTGGTCTAGACTGCCGATTACAGGTATATCGGATTTCGAATCACGGTTTTGTGTAATAAGGTTAGTTTTACCTAATATGTGTATATATTTTTAACAATTCATATACTCTTCTAATTGATATACAGTTTTTTAAAGTAAAATATGGCTCCATATAATATTTTTAAACTATTTGATATAATGCTTTTACTTGTGACTTAAAAAAAATATATATACAGACAATCTGATACAGATAATAAATGTAGTTTGAAATTTTTAATATCCTTAATTTGGATTTAAATCAGTAAAATTGAGCTTGATACGTATTTTAAAATCTAAATAGTAAAATTTTTCAGCAAATATAAATTTGTATTTTTTTTTCGCATGTATATTATACTCTACTCAAAAATTTAAAAATATTTCAATATCAATTTTAATGCGCCGAGTAAAAGTACTTAAAAAAAAAAAGTTTCAAGAAATTTAGCTCCATCTAAGTAACCTTTTCTGACAGATGGTATGTTACTGTAAGCAGCTACGAATTCATAAACCTCACGTATATTTTATCCCGTCCTAAATCTACCCGCAACCTACAGCCAACGGACTGTATCCAACCCATTGATTGAATTTATCCATCACGCAAGCAAAAAATTGTGTTCATAGAAATAGAAACAACTAAATACTATATTAAAAATACAAAGTTACATTTTTTTACTCGGTTTTTTTTCAAACCAGCTCACCATTTTTTTTTTTTTTTCAAACTCATATAGTCCGCTATGTCAAAAAGGTTGCCACATCATTATCACGATATAATGGACTGCCGGTGACAGGGATCTTGGAGTTAGAATCCATGCCTGATGAAATGATGGTATTTTGTCCCCCCTAAATTATCTATTACTCTCTATTCATGCAAACGAGGGTTCATTTTTTATACAGCTCTACCTTCCTCATTCATATTCCATTGACGTAATTAATGTATGCGTATAATCCGGTACAAAAACAAAGTTAAAGGTGACCTGGTGGTCTAGGGGTAAGGTGTCGGACTTCTGTGCTGGCGGCCGGGGTTCAATCCTCGGTCCAGGCACAAATTTATCTGATTACCAAACCCTTCCTTCACCTCTGACAAGACATCTTGTGAATGTGGAGAATGCCAGTCCTCCACCGTGGTTCGGATCACACGTTAAACTGTAGGTCCTCCATTTCGTCTCACAGTCACCCTACCATTACACATTAGCGTAAGTGCGTATAACCCGAACGGGTAGTAAGACGCGGTGATAATAATAATAACAAGGTTAAACAACAAACAAAACTTCAGAGTAACTGTGGAACTGACAGAAAAGACCAAAGCTAGCGTAAACCAACTAAAATATGTATAGCTATACACATATACAATACATAATTATATATATGTTACGGGTAATGTGCGAAATCTGGATAGTGTCGAGATTATCCGGGAGATGTCAGCATTAGCTAGGTGCAGTGGATAAAGTCAGAAATAGAAAGTAATTTTTCTCATTTACGACACTACGCGGATAATATAAACGCTAACCAGTAAGATTTGGATAACGTGGAATAATATTTGTAAAGCTAAACACGCTTCAATACGAATTTTATTTTTAAACAATATTTCGAAATTTGTTCAGTATATTGGATTGTGTTAGTGCACTAAAATTTTAAATGGCCCATCTTATGCTCTATTTGCTTAAGCTAATCTAATAGCCTAGACTCTCATAACCGAGTCTAAGTTAACCTAGCCTAACCTAACTAGCCTAGCTTAAACCATATAAATTGCCAATATCCAAGTGTGGGTGGATAATGTATGTATTTACTGGATTAACTTTGAAAAACATTATTCAATCGCCTTCCACTCAACATTATCTACGTATTTTGGATAACGTCAACATTATCTGGATAATATTGACTTTATCCGGGTTCGGACTTTACCCGCAGTGTATACACAGCGTGTTAGTGAGCTGCTTTTTTTTATTTTTGTTGCCACAACTTTTCCGAATTCCACCCTAAACAGGCAATTCTGTGAATAACATCCACAGGGTGCTTACATTGCAGGTTAAAACTAACGAAAATAAATAAATGAATGACTAAATATACATTCCTACATACATACATATACCTACATGTGTAAATAATTAACTTGCAGTAATTTCCACTCATTTGGTATTCCAGGTTATGATACATACAGAAAGGCCGGATTTGAACCTAATGCGGTTGCATTGAAATTTTTCTTTCTTGCTACATGTAGACTATTCATTCTGTTTCCAAATAAATACTGGTATGATTTAGATTAATTTATCCTAATAAAAATTTAAACTTCACGACTAGCAGATAAATTTGTTATATTATTGATTTTAATAGCTTAACACTTGGATGCATGGTATTCATTGTTAAAGAAACCAAAAACTTTTGTCTGGTTCACAAATTCTTCATTTGAAATCCTCTAATAAGAGTCTAGAACCCATGGGATGAAAGCCACCGCGAGCTGTGGTGTGACAATGGGACCAGGGTCCCCTTGACCTGTAGTTAGCCTCTTTGACCACTCGGCCACAGGGGACAGAGCAGATTAAAGAAGGGTCATACGAGCTAAAACATAAAATAAAAAGTTGCATTATGTTTGTACTGGCCGCGTTTAGTTATACTAAAGGGTAAAGAAAGGGTGATAAGAGAAAAAGGTAGAGAAGATTTAGTTTAATTTGCGTGGAGGGAGAGTGGGAAACCTTCTTGAAACACCAGCCTAAATACACTCGATCTTTAGATATAGGTCCACGGGTTCAATTTCTGGCATGCCTGTACATTTGTTATTGGTGACTTTATCAATCAGTGGACTAGTTTAGTGTAAACTCATGTGTTAAGACTAGCTTCTAAGTGGTGTGTGGGTGTAATCAGTGTGTTTCACTATGTTTGAGTTGTATACAGCTGAAAGCAACAACAACAACAAAAATTATGATATTAAAATAACATTTTAAATCAAAGATAAAAGAAGAAATACAAACGTTAAATTCTTCGCATGATTCGCCCGAGAGAAGAATATGAGATACGCGTAACATCTTAGTATTAAGTCATAAATGCTCCTGAAGTTGCGCTAATACTTCACGATTCATTTACCAGCCGCGAGCTCTAGTATGGGAAGAACAGCGTTGCCAACGTTACGATTCGGATAATACTTAACACTATAATTTCGACACATGGGAAATCTTAAGGCGGTAATACACATGCGGCATTCGCCTCTTCGCTAATTACTTGCAAAACTGTTTGTACACATTCACACACATGCGCCTATTTCTCAAATCGCAGAGACAAGAAGTAAGCTGTCAGGAACGGCGAGCATTCGTGCTAAATATGGAAAATAATATTGCTAGCCACACAATTATGCAGATTTTCTTTAACTCTATTTAGAAATGTTCTAAACGTTGCCATTATATAATTTTTATTCTTTTTATTTTTAAGGCATTGATAGAACAATCTACTCTATTATTATTATTGTTGTTGAATACACTTACAGCCATATGTCCGACGGCCCTAATTATCCTCCGAAGGAAGCTTTGCCACGGATTTTTATCGTTCAAGAAAAATCCGTCGGCCCCACTTAGGTTTGAATCCAAAACTAACGAGTCCTGAAATGACCACTTTACCCCGTAATTGTTCCTTTTGATGTGTGATAGATTAACGACAACCAACGGGGAATGTTGGTAATCATCCCTACGAGGTATTTGTGGAGTTACTCGCATTTATTACTCGGGATACAACAAATGCCTCATGTATAGCGTCACTTTTGGGCTAAAAGTAATATACTGAGCGTCTCGTTAAAGTAATAATATACTTAATTCGCGATAGTCATGTTGAGCTCGACTGCCGAGGACGGGGAGATCGAATCTCACTCAGGTGAACTGAGGTAGTTTTTCCTAATTGGTTTTCCGCTTTTCCTCCACGGAAATACGGGTTCACTTCCTCTAAATTCAACCTTCCCAATTCCTAATCCATTAGCATATTTAGTACTTAAACGTATAACCCGAATGGGTAGTAAGACGTGGTGCTAAATAAAAAAATATATATATACCCACTTCGGTGGCCTCGTGGTCTAAAACGCTACTTTCTCAGTGGACTAGACTGCCGATGACGGGGAGATAAAGGTTTGAATCTCGGTCGGGTGTACTGAAGGTAGTTTTTCCAAAATGGTTTTTCACCCTATCTCCACGCAAATTTAGGTACACTTCCAATAAGTATGACCTTACTGATCCCTAAAATCATTAGTGTAATAGTACATAAACGTATTTCCCGAATGGGTAGTAAGAGACAGTGCTAAAAAAACTTTCATAATTAATTTCTTATAAAAATAAGCCAAATTGATCATTATCGTTGAAGTTTATTGGCTTAGAATATAATTTTATATGAAGATTATTCCATATCTAAATTTCCCTCTCCCCACCACAAACAAACAAGAGACTGTGATTTGGATCATGTTGTGATCTGAATTCATTATTATGTGGTGCAATTAATTTTGAATGAAATATAAATTGTGGACCGTGTCTTTGGTATTTTAAGAACCTGTTTTTTTATTTTTATACTTGCCGATGAAAGTATTATTATCCTGCCAAGATAACATAAAAGATGTGAGATGGAAAATTTGTAATAATTTGTTCTTTAAAAAGTTCTAGATATTTAAATAAATGAAATGTAATCGAGATATTCAAATTTTAAAAGTTTATACTTAGATTTAATCAATTCCAAGAATTTTTTTTAGCACCGCATCTTAATATCAGTAAGAGTGCGGGGTTTACGTGCTATCCGGTTAGGTACTAAGTTACACTATGTGCTAAGGATGAGGAATGTTGAATTTAGAGAAAGTGTACCAGTGATTTTGTGGATAAAGAGTGGGAACCCATTTAGTAAACACTACCCCCGGTACGACCGAACGGGTTTTTAGCCACTATCTCCCCGTCATCGGCGGTCTATTAGTCTATTACGTGGGTTAATAGTGTCTTAGATTATTATTATTATTGTTATTAGCATCGCGTCTTACTACCCGTTCGCGTTTATACGCACTTACGCTAATGTGTAATGGTAGGGTGATTGCGAGATGAAATGGAGGACATACAGTTTAACGTGGAATCCGAACTATGGCGGAGGCCTGGCATTCCCCACATTCAAACGTCTTGCCATAAGTGAGGAAGGGTTTGGAAATCAGATAAATCTGTGCTGGGGCCGAGGATTGAACTCCAGACCCCCAGCACAGAAGTCCAACACCTTACCCTTCCTAGACCCCCAGGTCACCCTATAGCGTCTTAGAAAATACGGCCACGGATACAGGTTGCTACTAATTGTTCGGATAGCTATATCCAGTATATAATCAATAAGATGATCAAAATCATTTCAAGGTTTGTAATGATATGGAATTATACAGCCCAATAATTTATTATTTAAATTTATATTCAACACTACATTATAAATGAGAGTGGGAAGTATGATTGATTTGTTTTAAGTTGTTAAGTTACAAGGTATGGTGATATTTTCCTACGTCTCTGTTTAAAAAAAACCAGTTTGTTCAACAGAAACGCACTTGGATGACAACACCTTTTTTTTTTTTTAAGGAAGCTTCGAGAAAGAAATGTAGCTTGATATACCCCTTTAGGGTACACATCTCTCCTCAATTTCCTTCCTGACAAGGAGCCGAGTAGGTAAAGTTTATGAGAATCTTAATCAGTGTTTTTACCGGAATTTAAATCTCGCGTGTCGGGAATTGTCGTGTATATGATATATTAGTCGGGCATTCAAATTAAATTAAATTAACGTGTGAAAAATCGAGCAAAAAACTGTTTATTTACTTATAATAAAAACTATAAGATACCAGTACTTTTAGTTTCTAAAATAAGATAACACGCCTTTTTAATCATTACAAATACAGGATAACAAGATTGGACCCGATTCAATCATGATAACAAATGTCACCCTAATGGTGGCGAATAAACATTAATATACCAGGCTAGCTCTTTTAAACGTTACGGGTTGGCTTAAGTGTGATAAAGACTGCCCGACCCCTTGGACCCCCTTCATCACATACTTAAACCTCAATACGATATTTGATGACTTTAGGCGTATATGTAATAGACTCTACAAGTCGCCTCACCCCCTTCCAGCCTTTTTACCTATCATTATTATCCTATGAATGGACATTTGAGTAACTTTTAGAACATACAAACATCTTTTTTTAGAGGTACACGTTGATAAAATTTTACTATGTTATTATTATTATTGTTAATTTATAGATATTAGGTGACCTGGTGGTCTAGGCGTAAGGTGTCGGACTTCTGTGCTGGGGGTCCGGGGTTCAATCCTCGAACCCGGCACAGATTTATCTGATTACCTGACCCTTCCTTCACCTCTGACAAGACGTATATTAATCACAACTTGTGAATGTTGGGGAATGCCAGGCCTCCACCGTGGTTCGGATCCCACGTTAAGCTGTAAGTCCTCCATTTCATCTCACAATCACCCTACCAATAGACATTAGCCTAAGTGCGTATAACCTGAATGGGTAGTAAGTAAGACGCGGTGCTGCTAATAATAATAATAATAATAATATTTATCATAAGTATCCACTACATATCACATGACCTAACGTATGAATACGTGAAAGTAGATCTAGCAGCTTTTGTAGCTGTCTGAAATGTCCATTTATAAGAAGCATGGGGTATATTTAATATACCGCAAGATGTCACTATGGAATATTAGCCTGCAACTTCTCACCCATAGGTAAAACACAATCCATTTTCAGATCCGTGCACTATATCTCGAAACTATAGAGTTGGCAAGCCTGGGTAAGGAGGGCCACACGCGGGGTAAGAGGAATTGTGTGCTGGCACCGAGCAATATTCCCGTAAATCAACTTTCAACTTGAAACAAAGGAGGGGCGTGCTTCAGTTCAAATACTGGCTGTGCGTAGCAAAAAACTTTAACAAGCAGACAGAAAACCGCCAAGGAGAGGAGGGCGTGTTTTGGTTCCGATGTTTGTTACAGAATACGTGATATTTGGAAAATGTCATACGTTCACCATTTGTCATTAGTTTTTTTTTTTTTTAATTTGCTTTACAGACGGTTAANTTAGTTTTTTTTTTTTTTTAATTTGCTTTACAGACGGTTAACTTACAATAGCTACTAACGTTGGCTGACTAATATATACGTGTGCGGCTGTTTATTTGTGCTTGTGGCGTTTTCCTTGACACGTGATTGTATTGGATCTAAAACTCACAGGCTAGCTTAATTCAAAGCGGACCATGCCACAGTTAAAAAATGTGTTGGTGGCCGCGTGTTCTAACGCGCTACCTCTCTCAGTGGACTAAACTGCTGAAGACCGGGGAAATTGAGCTTCGAATCTCGGTCGGGTGAACTGGGTTTGGTTTTTCCTAAATGGTTTTCTACTCTCATTCCACGAAAATGTGGATTCCCTTCCTATGAATTCAACCTTCCCAATCCCTAACCCATTAGCGTAGTTAGTACTTAAGCGTATAACACGAACTGGTGGTAGGATGTGGTGATAGCTAAATAAATAACAATGAATTTTCGAGTCTCTAGTGCCATCGAGTTACAGTAGTCCCACGGCTTCTTTGGTGCTGACTGACAGCTCACAGCTGACTTCTGACAGTCAACATTTAGGTATGTACCTAGATTTTGACGGTCAGAAGTGACAGCTGCTAAACACATGTTTTTGCAGATCATTTGTGTTCGGCGTAGGGATACATAATTTGGTCTGGTAACTTTTCAAAGTTGTCAGTCAGCACCAAAGAAGCCATGGGGCTACTTTAGTAGGTCAGTAGGTCAAAGCTTTTAATATTTAAATACAAGTTTATCTAGACCACGATACGATATTATAAAAATGTGATTGGGCATATAAAAATGAATGTTAGTTAAGATATCAGTTAAAATAATTCCAGTACCCTATCACTTCGAATATTTGAGAGGTAGATGAAAAAATATTATTTATATATATATATCTAGCTGGGCACAGCTCATAAACTAATAATTCACTAGAACCTTACGTTAGGCTCCTCCTACACTTACATTAATAAAAATAAAGATCCAAAATATGGAAAGTTTATAAGGTTTTTGAATAAACACATTGAATATTCCAAAAGATTTAAATCTTTTGAGGAAATAAAACGTTTATCTGATCATGGAATCATGGATTTTCCACTTAATTTAAATATGTGTTGAAGGAAAAAAAAGGACGAGTCTTATTCTTTTAATATTCTCGGAATTTTACTAGTTTGGCCATTTTTGAGAAAAAGGAATATAATTTTTATTTTGAAAATTTAAAAAAAACTGGTTTGATAGGATTTCTTGGTAAAGCTGTTATAGTTGGTATGTATTTATGCCTAACAGATAATTAATTATGCAGACGTGATAATTTTAATGGTGTTGTAGTATTTAAAATATATTTCTTTCTAAATAGTTGGGCGGATTTTTAGGAAGAGTGGTTTAACAATTTAGGCTCATGTTATTTTAATTTAAGAGTAATTTTTTAGCACCGCGTTTTAATACCGGTTCAGATTATACGCTTATGTACTATTTACGCTAATGGCTTTAAGGATGAGGAAGGTTATATTTAGAAGAAGTGTACCCACATTATTTTGGAGGAAGAGTGGAAAACCATTTTGTAAAAAACACTCTCACTACACCTAACTAAGATTAGAACCTCAAAATTCTCGTCATCAGCAATCTAGCTTACTGCAAGAGTAGCACCTTAGACCATAAGGGCACCGAAGCGGTTTAAGAGTAATTAACGATATATTTTGAAATATTTCAGAAAAATTGTAAATGGGGGTTGTTAAGTACGTTTCAGAATATTAATTGGATATTAAATTTGGTGGTAAGACTCTCCTCTAGTTTAGCTCAATGATCATGTTATTTTAAAACACACATTACATACCCAAATAAATAATAATGCATATTTTCTTCTATAAGCTATAGGATTAATTATAAAGTTGATTAAAATAACAAATTTAAAAACTTCATCTCATCTACAGTAGTGACATACTATATACATTTATTGATAAAAAAATATTTGTTTAATATATAATAAATATATACAAAGTTTTAATAATATTTACTAGTCTCGATATTTAAGTTATTTTGTGCATCTTATTCCCCGTTTCGACCATCTACAACTTAGGCAACGATTTGAACATGAACTCTCAAGTATGAGACAAGTTCTTAACTGTGGACTATTTTGATAATTACAACTTGAGTTATATTATAAGTTTTATATTTCGAATTTGAAATATTTTTGTATCTTGATACAAGAGATTCGAAGGACTATTTTGCTAAGTGTATCCCTACCATGATTAAATTATCTTTCTCTATGAAAAGACAATTTACAAAAAAATCTAATCATTTTGGGTAAAAGGTTAAAACAAAGTTTGACCCTCTGTACCCGGCATGAATATATATTTCTTGGTATTAGTATTTTCCATAAATGTTTTTTTTTATTAATAGGTTATGTAGTATAAAATAAAAGTTCCTAGGTTGGTATTTCTAACGTGAGCTTGAAGGCCAAGGTTAATCCTAGCCAGTGATATATTTTTTTTTATATATTTACTTTTACTTATGACTATGACCGGCACAAAATCCAGTCCCCAGCCGTAAATTAATCAATGTGAAACGCTAAACCCATATTTCATCAATAATACACTTTTTGGCCATGCTGGGAATCGAGCCCGGAACCCTTAGCTCAGTAGGAAGAAACACTAACAACTGGGCTGAGCTGTAGGAGATATATATTAGTACCAGAATCTTACCAATCGTTCGGATTGTACGCATTTGCACTTGTTAAGCTAATATGTTGAAGATGATAAAGTTGAATTAGGAGGAAATATACTCCTATTTACGTGGAGGGCGAGTGGAAAACCATTCATGAATAAACTACCCTCAGCATACCTGACCAAGATTCTAACCCCAATCTCCCCGTCATCGGCAGTCTAGTATATTGCGAGAGAGACGTCTTAGATTATTCGACCACCGAAGCGGGTCCAGTGATATTGTTTTCCCAGATAAGTGTTTCTAAATTCTCTTTACAGGCGAATATTAGTGACGTATCTTTCGTTAGAATCCCTCACCTCTTACAATTTAAACCAACATTTTAAAATTAAACTTGTTTCTTTAAGGTAGCTATAGGACTATTAGTTATTACTTCCTAGTAGAGTGTCCTATATTTGTAACTAGGGAAAGCAAAACCACCTGTTGATGATTACATGAGCGTTAATTTATAGTGATGAGCCATCCAAGGATTACCCTCCCAAACCTCCCCCAAGTAATTAGTGGAGTGCTTCTGCGCCTTACCCACTTGCTCTACATGCCAAAGGATCGCATGACCAGGAAAAATATAGCCCCCCAACTAATAAGACATTGATGGGAGCCACGACACACTAAAACACGTCCAGGGAACATTATTTACCTACTTACCTACATTATCTACCTGTCAAGAGCATGCGCGTAGTTGCATTAATGAGATAGGGACGAGGAAGGTATAATTAAGAGGAGATGTACAAGCATTCGCGTGGAAGATGTGTAGTAGAACATTTTAAGGAAAAAATCATCCTAAATACACTCAAACAAGATTAAAATCCCGATTTACACGTCACCGCCAGTCTGGTATATTGCGAGAATGGAGGAATTTTTTTTTTTAAGGCAAGAACACATTATTTTGTAAGGATAATTTTTTTTAATTATAAAAATTACTTAATAAATTTTTATATATTCATACATAAATTTAATGTGATATCTAACTCACTTGTTTATAGATATGGAATAATACTAATAATATTGCAAAATCCTACCAACGTCGACAACAAACAATATGTTTGTACTTTTTAAAAGGCTCCTTCTTTCCAAAATTCTACTGTATTTTCTGCCATTCAATGTAGTTTGAAAAACGTCCCTTTTAACACCGACATTATAATTACCCCTACAACCAGTACACCCGACCGAGATTCGAACCACGATCTCCCCGTCATCGTCAGTCTAGTCTACTGAGAGAGTAACCCGTTAGATAATATGGCCACCGAGGCGGGTATGATTAATGTTTAATCTAGATGAAGTATAGCAGTATTTTCGTGGCGGTAGTGTAGAAAACTGTTCAGAGAAATCATCGTCAGTTCACCCTACCGGGACTCGAACCCGGATAATCTCACCATGGCCAGTCCAGTGAGATGCGAGATAGGAGCCTTAGAACGTTCTACCAGCGAATCTAGTAGGTTCTGACGTAATACTCTATCCTGAACACATAATAAACAATAAAAACAAGTGAGCTGTAAGTGAGAAACCTCCCTCCATCAATTTAATCCCTCCATCCTACGCACAGTATTAACGGCTGTTGGTGACACGTAGGTTAGACCGTGTAACAACGATCAAAGTTGATATAACTCATTTTTCCACCGCCTCTCACGTTATGAAGACCATATTCAAATAGATGGCGGTAATTTATAAAAAAACTTGTGTGGGTTTAGTAACAAAAAATGAGAAGTATGAGACCTTTAACCTCACGCCATCTATTTCGTTAGGAGGATGGTAATATCACACCTTTAAGAGTTACAGCCGTTGTATAAAATTTCATTATCGCCGAGATGGTAAAATAAACCAATAAATAGTATTTTTTTAATATGTAATGACGTCCAATACATGGGTTATTAATATTGTTTTGGTTACACGCGGATTAAAATTCAAGATCGACCGGTTTAATTTTTGTAGGTATATAGGAGGTCAGAACTCGAATCTCAGCCGTTTATTGAAGTTGAATATTCACTAAATGGTTTTACAATATTCCTCCATGAAAAGGTGGCTACACATAATATAAACTATACCTCCCTGATTCATAGCCTAGCTCACACCAGTGTACACGTGGTCTAAGTGTCAATCTCGTATATTCAGGTTTGCCACTAATGGAGTGTGTGGCGTTTTAATTCTGGGTCGGATGTATATATATATATATATACACTTGCTTTGCCCCAGTGAGTTTTCTTTGCAACTGGATGTAAGATATTGTAATTACAGAGCCATTTTTTGATAGATCTTACCGGTTAACCACAAGAGACTTTCAAGGAAAGGTCCGCACCAACCTTAAGGCTGCTCCGAAATTTTGGATTTTGGGCAGTGGGGGGGTTAAAAAATTTGTTTTTTGTAATTTTCCCGTCGGTTATAGGCTAGAAGCTATAATTTTGCCAAATTTCAAGTTTCTAGCTCATCTGTAAGTGGGTAAACATTAATGTCAGTGAGGGAGTTAGCCATAAGGCTTTATAGTAGTATTATACACAGTGGCAGCTCATATATAGGCACTGCGGAACTGCAACACCCCGCCCCCTATTTCCACATGATATTATCGATAACATTTAATATAATAAGTCCTTTTTTTCTTTAATTCTTTCTTTATTTTTGTAGTACAATATATATTCCTTAAGCTTAGTGTCAGTACTTCAGTAGCCATCCCCCAGTTTATGAAAAAGATACAACAATATTTGTATAGAACTGTGCTCTTCACAGTATCAGCGGAGGATGGTGGTGAGGAAGGCGGGACTGCCAGGTAGAGAAAGAACTGTTGCTCTCGCAGTGCCAGCCCTGGCGTGATGGCGGAAGGAAGTTTTTTTTTTACTCAGCGTGTGTTGTGCTTAAAAACCGTGTACCATATTCTTGAATGTGATAAAGTGTTGAAGAATGTAGATTTAGATTATTATTCTGATTCTAGCTATTATATTGGATTCATTTTTTTCGGTTCTTTTATTTAACAGAAAGACTAAATGCACTTACAGTATTTTAAATGGAGAAAAATTTCCTCAATTGTCATCCAGAGATCAAGGAGAAAATTATTGAACATTTTGCTCAAATTATAACAAGAAGAATGGATTTCATTTTTAAATGAATAGATCAACCTTGAACTGTAAAAATTTAAGTTAAAGTATGTAAAAAAGGTTGCTTTTTTTAGTTAAGATTTTATCAAGTTCCTGAATAAATTTTCTTTTTATAATTTTTTTTTCTCTTTTTACACAATTTTAAAGCAAAGGCTAAACATTTTCTGGAGCAGCATCCCCATTAATTTTAGCTACGAACTTCCACCGATTTATATATATATATATATATATATATATATGTATGTGTGTGTTTGTGTGTGTGTAACCCTACCAGTGTAGTTCCAAACCTGTGGTGTTTGACGCACTTCCAAGAGGGTAATGGAAAATTTATTTAGAAATAACGTTAAAAAAATCATGGAAGAATTAAACAGTTTAAACATATCTTGGCAACACTACCTACAAACTGTAATTGATATATTAAGTGATCAGCCAAAAACAAGACGCTTGTGTACATTCAAGTGTTTATTATCAAGCCCGAAAACCTCAGATTCAAATCCCCTCCCCACCCCTCCCCCCGTTTCTTTTCACAACCTTACCCCACAGCTAACATTGAGGCCAAGTGCAGCACCAATTAGTTTTCAAAGTTGACTCTCATAAAAACTAAACAGCTTCGTCTCTTTGAAGTGAAAAGTTATTTACGGTGTGCTCTGTCAAACATAAAGCCCAATATTCGCATACTGATGAAAACAACAATGCCAACCATAACATTAATTTTCAGTCATTGGTTTTGTACTATTATTCTGCCAATGTCCCATTGAATTTTATATAAAATAAATGACTAGAAAACAATACATTTTGAGATTTTTTATAACCACCCATCTTTGTCCGGCACCTTAGCTCAGCCGGTAGCGTGTCTGTCTACTGAGCTGAGGTTCCTAGATTCGATTCCCGGCATGGCAGGGAAATGTATCATCGGTGAAATGTGAGTTTCCTGTGACACAGTGATGAGTCAATGGCTGGGGGCTGGGTGTTGTGTCTTTTCTGTATTTAAGTTAATTTATAAGTCGTGTGTTGATATAATTATTCTGTTCAACAAGTGCACGTAAAATACCTCAAATTAATAAATTAAATGAAAAAAAACCATCCCAAAAAAAGAGTGAGAGAGATTAGGGTGAAGAATGTTGGGCACCACAAATTACCAGTTATTGAGATTATATATATATATATATACATATATAAAAAAGAGTTATATTATCTAGGTAGGCCGAATGAATAATAAATTATAATATAAACGCAAATTAAAAAGCACAACTTTAAGATTTTATTACGAGACAAATTTTTTGCCCAAACAAGTTAAAATATAGCTTTGGTAGCTAGACTAATTTTAATTTCCTATATGCCTACTTAACATATCATTAGCCCCCTCAGTTGCTGCATGGTCTAACGCAATACTCTGATGTTGGACTAGACTGCCGAAGACGGGGAGAACGGGGATTGATCCTGGCCAGGTGCTCTGAGGGTGTTTTTCCAAAATAGTTTTCCACTATCCCTCAACGCAAATTTAGGTGCATTTCCTCTAAGTTAACATCTCATAATCCCCAACCCTTTAGTGTAATTAGTGCATAGGCGTGTAACCCGAACGGAAAATAAGACGTGGTGCTAAAATATATATTAAAAAATTAAAAAAATAAAACTAAACGTACTGAAGAAATCACACAAGAATTTATATACGTGAGAGTGAAAGAGCCTACAAATTTTTGCGGAAAATATATTTTCACAAACCTTTCAAGTTTATTTCATATCACAATCAACATGGCACCGATGTCTTTACTTCCCCTCCGAAGGAAATTGTGCTACGGATTTTTATCCCTCAATAAAAATCCACCGACCTCGGCTGGATTCAAACCACGATCACTGAGACCTGAAACGATAATTTTTTCCAAAGACCAACGAGGTCGAATAACCCATTTTAGCTGTTGTCAAAAACACACAAAAAAAATCATTTAATTGGTCAAATGGTCTAAAACGTCAATGTCCTGTTAGACTGGACTGTTGAATACGGGGAGATCGAGGTTCGAATACCATTCAGGTCTACTGAAGGATGTATTTCCCAAATGGCTTCACACTCTTATTTCACTCAAATGCAGGTAGATTACCATTAAAATGCTTCCTTCCTCATCTGTACCCCATTTGAGTGATTATGATACATGCGTGTAACCTGAACATGTAGTAATGCTCTGTGATAATTAAAAACACTAGAAAAAATTCCTTCCCATCCCACTTTAAGACGCGCAGCACTAACACACACTTGGATAACACTTGGATTGTTATTAATTCTATAGCCAGACTCGCTTTTCTCGTTGGGGGTTCCGCCCCCAAATTCCCAGTGAGTTATCTTTGCAAGTGGATGTAAACTAATGTAATTCCAGAGCCGTTTTTTGATAGGTATAACCGTTTAGCAATAAGAGACCTCCAAATTAAGGTCCACACCTACTTTAAAGTTGCTTCACCATTTTGATTTTT
>CABFOW010000754.1:78929-138676 GCA_902141385.1 Timema californicum | reverse complement strand
ATTTTACGCCCCATTTGCCCCGAATCCGTTGGGGGACGTGTGTGCGTCAAACGTCGAGGGCCCCTGTGGTTCCCCCCCCCCCCCGACTTGTGAGTGACGTACGCAGACACATATACGGACAATAATACGGACGATAGTGTCCCACTAATGGATTTTGTTCATGTAACCTGAGAAGGAAGGGTATGATGGACGAGCAGATCACAAACATTATCATCATCATCAACGCAATACAACCTGATGGATGTGTGACCAGGATCGCTTTCTTATAATATCTTTTGATGGATTGTATCAAGGAAAGTAATACCGATATATCATACAAAAAAAAACTCAGCTAGGGTCAATTTTATTCTGTTTTCAGAAATGAGTTCACAGAATGAGAACAAAAATATTGTTTTCAGCTGGTACAGGATTCTAGTTATTGAAGTCGTTGGGTTTTAAATTAACATTTTTTTTGGTATTGTGATGTAAACATTTTATACACAAAGTCGCAGAAACCAACAACTTTTAAACTACGGTCCAAATTTAAGGATTTACTTTTATACTTTCAAGGATTAATTGATTAATTGCTTATAACTATATGAAAATGGTGCTGAAACTCTGAGCAATTATGCAATTTAGTTGATAGGGGAGGAAGCCAAACAGAAAGGTGGAGAACACGAAAGTGAACAAGAGGGATAGCAACAAAAGGCCCACTTCCGTAGCCATGTGGTCTAACGCGCTACTCTCGCAGTAGATTAGACTTCCTATTACGGAGAGATCGAGGTTCGAATCTTGGTCGGGTGTACTGCAGTTTTCTCACAAAATGGTTTTATACTCTCCCTCCATGCAAACTCGTATACATTTCCTCTAAATATAACCTATCTAATCCCTAAAGCCACTATCGTAATTAGTAAATGAGTATATAGCTCAAATGGCTAGTAAGACGTGGTGCTAAAAAAACTATTTACAAAAGTGGTTAGGTTAGGTTAGGTTGATAATTGTCTAACTCACGAAACTCACGATACTTGTAATTTCTGGAAATTAAAATTTCTTGCGATGTTGCTATGTGAGGCTCAGAGATTACAAACAATGGTGCACTTTTGATTTACTACAAAGCAGATAAATAAATTCACCCTTTGCGCTTTCATTACGTAGCTACTGAAATGATAGTTGGGTTAGGTCATGATTGGAACCTAATACACTTCTGTCTTCATTTCTTCATTCACTCATCACACAAACAGCTTATTATCACATTTACAGAATAACATTATTTTACATTTTCAGAAATATTCTTTTTTCATAATAAAAAATATATAAATAATAAAAAAAATACATTTGTCATTTCTCTTGCAATATTTAAAAAATCTCCTCCTTAATATCGAACCAAAGCTCCATTTAAAAGAAGTTGACCTAGGTCAAAACTCGTTTATGAAAACGACGTTTTTTGTTTGTTTGATCCAAAATATTATAACTTAATTTACATAAAAATATGATCTTCTAAAAGTTAAGTTGAATAAAACATCGGATACAACAATAATCTCGTGGTCAGTTGGCACGCAGATTGAAGCGTCTGGTCTGTTTTAAATCCGATAGAAGAGCATATTCGAATCCCAGCTGGGTTTACTGAAGGTGGTGGAGGGATTTATAATCTCCCTCTAAGTGCAACTACATTTTATTTAGAATTAGACCTTACCGATCCCTTACCAATTAGTGTAGATTTACGGATAGCTCAGATTGATATTCTGTTTAAAATATTAAACAATGTCTAGATACAAAGTTAAATCCAAATATATAGAACGAGCTTTGAAAAAGAAACAATTGCCCTTCTACAAACTACCCTTAGTTTTAAAGTTATATATCTTATTACAAAAAACCCTCGGGGGGAGGGGGACCTTATGTAAACCCTAGATACAAAGTGTAATCAAAATTGATTAAACAATTTTTTTAAATATCAATTTTAATTTTTTGTCCTTGAGTAAATTACCCTTAGTTTTAAAGTCAAATATCTTATACCCAAAACTCCTTTGAGGAAGATTTTGTAAACCCTAAATACAAAGTTTTAGTCAAATCGGTAAGATAGTTTAGGTTCTAAGCTAAGATACAGATACACGGCATAGTAAAATCAACTTTTTCAATTTCATTGAATCATGAAACGTTGATATTTACCAAAATATAGAGTTTGATTTTTTTTTACAATCATAATACTTCTCTCTACGAGGAGTCAAGGAAACGTAAAAGGAACAAGGTAATTGTAATATAAAGTTAAATTATAAGTCGTGTTTAAAATATGTTTTTTTCTTAGTAATTTAATACATTTAGTTCTATCTCCTAGCTGTTTAGTATTAGTTGTACTCTCTGTGATTTAGTTAAACTATAAATGTAACGTTGAGCTAGCTTTGTGTATTTTTTGTTGACAATTTTCCATACATATTTTACTGTAATTGGATCAGTATTTCGCACAAGATCCTTGTTTTTGCGTTTTTATTCTTTTCGCGTCAAATTAGTAAAACATTCTACAATCTTCCATACGCTCGTCATGTTTACCAGAACCTTTTTCCCAGACATTAAAAACACTTTCTAACTGATTAAAAATGTCTAGTTTCATTTGAAAATAAAAAAGCAAAGACAACTGTTCTGAAAAATTCGTTTCAGTCTTAGTACTGGGAATGTGTGCATTCACTGTAATTTTAGTCTTTTCTGACAATCAAAAAGTTACTAAAAAAACTTGTTACATTTTCTTTCACTATGTTTTAGTTACTTTAATAACCAATGAGAATCTATAGCAGCTTTTCAAAAGAATAAAAATATTATTTTTAAAAGCATGATAAGGGTAATTTAAGAGATTTTAAACGGTTGCATTGGCCAAAATATCCGTAAATAAGATTTTATTTTATTGAGAAAAATACAAGGAAGATTAAAGTTGTATACATAAATGTTGCTAATTGGCTTACTGTACATTAAATAATGTTCATATATGTTTAATTTTAAGAGCAACACCAAATACACTTTTTAAATTTATATTTTATACAGTTTTAGAAATAGCAACCTCATGAAACTTTTCTCTGAGAACTAAGCAATATTCTATTTTACATTTTTAAACGTTGTTTAGTGGTAAAACGTCTGTTGTACTTACAAATGTTGATTACAAGGAACAAAGAATAAGAATATTTTACCAGATTAATAAATCAGTTTATTAAGATTCAAACAATTCAATTGTATGTACATAGTATTACAGCTAGAAACTATTCAAACCATGAGCTAATTAGCGTGAGTTAACTCCATAAAGAGTTAGATATTATAACGTTATAGCTTCTTAGAAGAAAAACTATTATTTTACAACCAGTACAAGGTGAACTACCAGGAAACTAGATACTACAGACACTATGGCTGGACACTTCCTAATTAGTGCTGCCTGAGCAATCAATAGTATCTTTATTCTGTTACCCTACTAACTGTACTGTTAATTATGAACGGACATAAGTTCTATCGACCTGTTAATTATGAACGGACCTAAGTTCTATCAACCTTGACGTTCATGGTAGTGGTGAGTGGCGAAGCCTAGGGGACAAACTTTAAATTAGGAGTAGTTCCTCAAGATGGCTATCTAAATGGGATTTAGTAGAAACGAAAGTTTTAATAATCTTTTATAAACTATTAATTCAATATGTGTTAAGTAATTAAATCTCTTTGTACTTTCTTATATATGTAATTTTACCTTAATGTTTCTTTTATATCTTTTATTTTAAAAATGTTAAATCTTCAAATATTATATAATTGGTCCTTTTTTTATCTTAAAAGTCTCTGATTGGTCTATTCGTTAATCACAATTTCCTGTTCAGAGAAATAACGCTTTCCCTCGTCCATTCTCATTTTGGATCTGAACAACCAGAGATATAATTTTTTATTTCTCTTTCTTATTTTTAATTTTATTCTAGAATCTTTTCTAAATCAACATGTAGTCTTTTTCCTTTTTATTTTTTTATTGTTTTTAAGATTATGGGTTAAAGTTTCCGTGTAATTCTTTTGTCTAATTAATTACCTTTTATGTTTCAGATTTTTATTATGTGTCCAGATTTTTCTGATATTTCCTTCACTTTAAACTATAAACACTAATAACAGTTCATGTTTGTGTTCTGAAACATATTATAATATTGTGCCTAAAAAGAGTTATGATTATGGGTTAAAGTTTCCGTGTAATTCTTTTGTCTAATTAATTACCTTTTATGTTTCGGATTTTTATTATGTATTTTTGTAGTTTTCTAATGTAACCTAGAAATTGTCGGCCCCGAGGCCTGGTTCTTTTTATATAATGGTTTTTGTATCAATCGGCATCCTATAAAACACGTTGTTTAAAATTTAATAGAACAGGGGATTAAGTATAATGTTTGAAGACTATTGTCTTTGTATTAATTAAATTTATTTTTGGTTTTCTCTGTGCTACAGGAGATATCCTTTATTTATACCTTAAACAAATCGGTAATGTAGTAAATTTTATCTTTTATTTTAAATTAATCTTTTATTATGTTTTATTACCTTTTTTATCATCTTAATCTTTTATTATGTTTTATTATCTTTTATTCGTTTAATAAATAATACAGTCCTCTTGTAATTGGGTTATGATTTAAAATTAATCACGTGGGAAACCACGTGTTTTGACTATCTTAACCGGCTTTTGTATTGATTAATTATCTATTTACTATGCTAATTATCTACTTATGCTCTCTTTCAGCCTTGGCAATAAATATAATTTTCTTTTTATTTAATAAGTGTTATTGGTCACCTCTCAATGAGGCGATCAGTACATAACGGGACAATTTTATTAGACAAAATAGTGATAATTTTTTTTAATGACATTAAAGGAATCACAAGGTGACCGTACACAGTAGACAAAACCCCGTGGGCCACTACTATGGACAAGTAGTACTTTCACAGGTTGTGCACCGCAAGCCGGTACGCAGACACATCAAAGACAAGTGTCAGTTACAGACCCAATTAAGTCGTGAAAATTAGCAATATATAACCGGGTATCTTCCATAATTAAATTATATTCTTCAAACTAGCCACAGTATGGTCATATAGTCTAAAGAGTCTAATCTTTACCATAATATTTGCGACTAATCCTAATAGACATATAAAGGTAGTGCATAAACCTATTCACTATGCATTATGGGCATAATAAAACAAGTCAGTAGTACTGACATACAACTACTACGTCATAAGTACATTGAGCCTTGAGGCTCAACAAGATATTACGACACCCCTCAATACTTGTAGTATCCACCGTAGCTTGCTCTGCGGTGAGGGGGTGAGACAGACGCTTCAGCCATCGCGATCTTCAGTACCTCTTCTTAGTTGATGCTCGTGAATATCTTCCAACAGTTCCTCCGTCACGTGGTTACAGTTGAATAGATGTACGTGAACCAAAGACAGGTCTATTTCAACCAGTGGGACTAATACAATTTGGAAAGGTCTTCTCCACGTACGAAGAGGGGGTGGTAATAATCAGGCATCACCTAGTAGAGCAATAGAGATATCTGATGATTGTTGGTATCTTCTTGAATAAAGCCTCTCTCATTTACTCGTCGTCTGAATCAGGTGTTAGATGTGTGCTTGTTGGTCTTCCAAGCCGAGTTGCTGAGTTCAATGGGGCCACTTTTGAAGAGAAATGGGTGTCTCCCGCTTCTAATGTTGCAGTGAGTCTATATCTGCCACACATTATTAGAGCTTATTAGATCTGGTAGTAATAATTTTAACCTTTTATAGTATTTCATTAGGTTTACGTGTTAACACGTTACAGTGGTATTTGATACCATTAACAGTTATCGTGGAACAAAACTCTAGACAGACAGACGAAATGTCAAATGGTTAAATTAAAACATGACTACAGTACACTCGGTCAATGTTAAATTTTATAAATAGTATGACAAAAACGTAAATACTTTCTAATTTAGGCTATTAAAGTTGGAATCTATTTTTTTTTCAAAAAACTGGTATCAGTAAACCACCCTTAATTAATTTTTCCCCAGAAAAACAAATATATTATTTGTATTACCATAAATAACACTGTTCAGTTACACATTTTGGACCAAATATATATATATATATACCTGTATATATATATATATAGGTATATATATATTTTCAAGAATCTTCAAATAAAAAAAGTAATTTGTAAACAATCCTAATATACCTGGTTAAAAAGAAAACATGAATTCTTTTTTCCATGCAAAACATTAACTAGATGTCAATATTGAACAAAATGATTTAGGTATGTAGCATTTTTGAAGCATTTTTAATTTTCAAACATAATTCAATGCCAAACTACTCTTTAAACCACTTTTATATAAAAGACAAAGTATTGAACGTTATTTATCATGGGAAATTATTTACTTGGCAAAACACCCGCTAGATGTCCATTTTGAACAAAATATTTAAAATAGTTTTCTTGATATTTTAAATTTTCAAAGATCGGTTATAAGTAAATTAATCTCAATTTGAGAGTTTAAATTCAAAGGACGAATTGGCCTTGAGGTACGAGTATCTAGCATCTATACATCAATTTTGAACAAAACTTATTAAACCATTTTTGTTGTAGTATCAGGTAGGTGTGGACTGGGTTTCCGCGTCATATTCCAGTGGGCCGGTTCGATATGGACTTACGCAATGACATTGAACGAAAAAAGTATTCTATTTAATTCTAAATTATAGTTTTTATTAAATTTTAATCAAAGTTTCTTGTGAGTAAGTTTGAGGATGCCCATAATACATAATAATTATTATTATTATTAGCACCGCGTCTTACTACCCGTTCGGGTTATATGTCACTTACGCTAATGTGTAATGGTAGGGTGATTTTGAGATGAAATGGAGGACCTACAGTTTAACGTGGAATCCGAACCACGGTAGAAGCCTGGCATTCCCCACATTCACAAGATGTCTGGTCAGAGGTGAAGGAAGGGTTTAGTAATCAGATAAATCTTTGCCTTGACCGAGGATTGAACCCCGGCCACCAGCACAGAAGTCTGACACCTTACCCCTAGACCGCCAGGTCACCGACTACATAATTAGTGAAGATATTCGATGACTTTAAATATAAAACCCTCTCTTTGGTTGATTCTTGGTGGTATTTATAAACAATTACTTAGGTAAACGTTCCAAATTTCTTAGATAAGGGTCTCGGGTTCGATTACCGGCATGGCAAAAAAATTAACATTGATGAAATATGGGTCCACCCTTTTCGCAGCTATGAATTAACGGCTGGGGATGGATGTTGTGTCTGTTTAGATGTAAATTAGTTTATAGGTCGTTTGTTGATATAATCTGTCGGTTTAAAATGTGCACGTTAAATACTTCAAATAAATAAATAAAATAATTAAGTAAACGTAGAAGAATGTGTAATTTAATGAATATTTACTGATATTAGTTGTGTAATATATACAAGTAGCAAGAGGAGGATAATTTAAAAAAATCTGAATATTTCAAAAATACATTTCAAGTGACTGTTCATCGATTTTGAATATTTTTTCCTCAAGATAATATAAAGTACTAGATGAGGTTTTAAGTGGACTAAATAGAAAAATAATAAGCCACAATTAAGCTGAAATTACATCGGTATTATATTTACTAATACAAAAAATATATATTCCAACTCATCCTTTTATTATTACACTGAAAATTAGCTTTAGTTTTATCTCAAATAATCCATATCCATCATAATCTCAGAGTGTAAAATATTCACGATTACTAAACTTTTTTTTATGAGATAGTTAAAAGAAGCATTTAAAATTAGTACTTTTTTAACCTTTTTCTTTATTTTTTTGTCAAACAAAGAAAAGTAGCTATTATAAGATTAAAAAAATAGAGTTCACCAGTTTTCAGACATATATACAAAGACATAAATTTTTAAGTGATAGTTACATCACAAAATCTTCAATTATTCAATTAATTTAACAGTATTTTCATAAAATCTCCATTCCTTTAAAGGTTGTCTTATTGGATTGTTCGACTCAGTGGACACTTATTTAAAGGACTGTGATTGAAATAAATTCTTCCTAATGCATTTTAATTAATTACAAATTTGTGCTGTTTGAATTAAATTGTTTATAACGTTTTAACATGTATTTAAAACCAATATTATCCCAGAAAATAGCAGAGACGTTGGAGACAATTTCATATACGTGGCTTATTCCCAGAAATATTTGTTAATTCTAACAACCGACCGAGAAAGACTTTAAAATCAATTCTTACCTGTGCATAGGACTCTCAAGCCAAACTTTTTTTTTAACTAGAAAGGTTTTACTCTCCACCACGTATTATTACCCGTTCGCAATGTGCTCTTGTATATTTTGTATTTATGGTACTTTACGTGTACTTTCTGAACAGACTGATATCCAGCACACGAGAATTTCTTTGAGCTAGAGCAAAAGGGCTTACCAATTTTTCCAGGAAACATATTTGCACATACCTTCCATTGCTTCACATTCCTCAATCGACATGGGAACGACGACTTTACTTCCCCTCCGAAGGAAGTTGTGCTACGGATTTTTGTAACTCAAGAAAAATACATCGACTCCAGATGGGTTTGAACTCGTGTACATCGGGTCCTGAGGCAAGCACTTTACCTCACGGTAACTGAGGTCAATTATATCTCTATCAATTACGCTAGTGTTATAAGGATGAGTAAGGTAGGATTAAGAGATAATGTACCACAATTGCGCAGGGAAAGTGGTAAGCTATTTAGAAATAAAACAATATGAGTACACCCAGCCTGGATTCAAATCCCTGCCTTTACAACTAAACATAATAGTATTGACATTATGAAAACAAGCCCACCAATGAAGTGTCTTTAAATAAACCTTTTAAAGAATGAATTAGGCTAAACTATGTTCTGGGATGGTAGGCAAAGCTAGTATTTTTGCAGTTCGAGTGACGAAAATCTTTTGGGTCAAAATAAATATAATTTGGTGTCAGTAGATACATTTGGTTTAATTTTATACAAACTATAATTGCAACATTTCTTGAATATATGTCACGAGCGCCGCGGCATTTAACCAGAAACTTTTTACTGGTCAAACTATGCATTGCTTGAGACATATATTATATATTCATTTATTTAGCACCGCATATTACTAAACGTTCGGTTTAAACGCCTGAGTACTAATTACACTAATGGATTAGAAACTGGGAAGGTTAAATTCAGAGGAAGTGAGCCCACATTTTCGTGGAAGGAGAGTGGAAAACCATTTATGAAAACCCACATTAGTTCATCCGAGCGAGATTTGATCCTCAGTATCGCCGTCCTCAGTGGTCTAGCTCATCACGAAACTAGCTCGTTAGCTAACTACACCACCGAGGTGGGTAAGAAAGAAATTAAATAAATGTTTGTATATGTGTAGCAAATTAGGCTAACTGTATCTATTGAAGAAATATTTGATCTATTTGGTCAAAATATCTTTATAGCTAAAAATTAAAAAAAAGAAGAAGATTTTAACTTGTGATTCCATTAATGACTTCTTTAGAGAAGATGGTTTACGATGGACTGTAAAATTTACTCATTGTGCGTTTGGTCGAGATTGAACTCCATCCTTTTAGGTCAGCCTGACCTGCCATTTTCAATATGAATCTTTACACAGAGACCACCCTGGGTCTGCCATCTAGGGGTCCATGTGTAAGAACCTAAAAGCTACAAAACCGAGCTTAGAACACATAAACCTTTTGTTTTATGTCGTAAGCAGCGAGGTCTAATAGCGCTTTTGTTCTTTAATGCACAGAAATTACTACACGACCGTTTTACCCGGGGTTATATTGCCTGAATTATTGTACCAACAGTCATTAAATTAATGTATAAATCTAGACATTGTACACTTTCAGGATCTGACTTTATTGTTAACGTTTTAACTTTAAAATTGTGAGCAAAACCTTTATAGCAAGACTGTCTTAGATAATATAATATAATTTAGAATGGGCGTGCGAAGTAGATTTTTTTCAATCCGAAGCGAACTCGAATCGAATATTTGAAATATCCTCGAAGCCGAATCGAAGTTAGAGATTTTTTTAAATTCTTTACACTAGAAAAATATATTATATTGTTGTTCATTAAATTTTATGTATTGAAATTATTTAGAAAATATTTTATTGTACTTATTGGTATTAACATTTAATTTTAACCTAATAAATCAAGTTATATTACAACTTACAATTCAATTACTTGGGATTTTTTTCCAAATAAATATTGTTTCATATACATGGCAATAATTGACCATAAATCGAGTATTTTATAACCGTCAATATTTTATTGATAAATCTTCGAAGCCGGAATTATTTTAGAAGCGAAGTCAAAGCTGACATTTGTTTCGAAGCCGAGTAGAATCTTCATACACACCTACTCTTTAATTTTTTATGTCAAATTCCGTTTAACTGCCTTTATTTAACGTTAGGTCTATGTTTGATGACGTTAAACTAAAACCTGGCTCCAGATAAATCAAAGCTACTTGTAGAAAGCTGACCTAGATAAAGTCTCGATGTTCCATTGGTTTATAAAACTTCTACTTTCTCACGTTAAAATTACTTTATACACCCCACTTCGGTGGTTAATTGGTATAAGGCGTCACTCCCGCAATATAATATACTTCCGATAACTGTCCCGCTCAGGTGTTTATTCATAAATGGTCTTCCACTCTCCCTGCAAGCAAATGTGGGAACACTCCCATTAATTTAAGCCTTCCTCATCCCTAGCACATTAGATTGATTAGTACATATAGGTAAAACTCACATTGGTAGTGATACACGTGCTAGAATCAACTTTATCTAGATATCGTGTCCACCTCGGTGGCGTTGTTAACCCAACGCGCTGGTTTTGTGTTGAGCTAGACTACCGAGGGCTATGGGATGGAGGTTCAGATCTCGATTGGGTGAGCTCAGGGTGGTTTTACCTAAATGGTTTTCCCACTCTTTCTCCACACAAATGTGGGTTCACTTCCTATATATTCAACCTTCCCAATTCCTAGCCCATAAGAGTAGTTAGTATTTAAGCGTATGATCCGAACGGGTAGTAAGTCACGATGCTATAATTTATGTACCCCTCATTTATTCCGTACTAACTGGTGTACCCGTTATTCACAATGGGTCTCTATAAATAAGCTTTGTTATTTTTAGTATATAAAACAAACTAAAAGGAAAAGTAATCAAATCTTAGATTATGTTTAAATATTACTCCTTTATTGGTTTGGCTCGTGATACAAAACGCGAAAGTAGGCTAAATAATACACAATGTCAAATATAGATACATATTTTGAACATGTTTTTAAATCTGACATGTCTTTTGAAGTTTAAGTTATAATTTCTCTACACACCATTGTTTGAACTCTTGCTTGTTGGTTCTAGTAAAAAAAAGAAATAAGTGTCACAGCATTTATAATTGGTGGTTAAAGGGTTGTAATAAGAGTCAATAAAATATTTTAATGTTTTCTAAACCACATTTATCCCGTTTTCCCTTTTTACTTATTTTAATCTTTTTGCAGTTTTAATATTTTAAATACATTTTTTACTCTCTTTACTATTTTTTATATTACTGCCCTGACAGTTAATTGAATAATCTTTTGGTTTTAAACTCCTTCACAATCAAATAATATTCCTGAATGTTTTAAATTCCCTGACAGATGATTTACCTGATGGTTTTAAATTTCCTGACAATCACATAATATTCCTGAATGTTTTAAATTCCCTGACAGATGATTTACCTGATGGTTTTAAATTTCCTGACAATCACATAGTACTTCTGGGAGTTTTAAATTCCCTGACAGTTAAATGATTTTTCTGGAGGTCTTAAATTCCTTGACATTTACAGTTTTTCAATATTTTCTCTGAATATAGGCACGCTGTGTAAATATACAGATGAACTAGATGGTTAGTAAGACACACCCTCTCCCGAAAAACAACAACAATAATACAAGGTGACCTGGTGGTCTAGGGGTAAGTTGTCGGACTTCTGTGCTGGGGTTCGGGGTTCAATCCTAGGTCCTGGTACAGATTTATCTGATTACCAAACCCTTCCTTCACCTCTGACAAGACATCTTGTGAATGTGGGGAATGCCAGGCCTCCACCATGGTTCGGATCCCACGTTAAACTGTAGGTCCTCCATTTCATCTCACAATCACCCTATCATTACACATTATCGTAAGTTCGTATAACCCGAACGGGTAGTAAGACGCGGTACTAATAATAATTATAACAACACTAATATAAACTAAATCAAATAAACCAAATTGTCTAATGCATATATTAGGGTAGAATAACCTCTGTGTGAAAGCTGTGTAAACTATTTAAAGTCAACTTAGCTCACTGTTAGACAAAGTTTTCCCCACTTGAACAAACAATTCACTAACTAGAACATTAAGGAAACAGTTTATGTAGTTTATGTGGGTTATCAGAGTTACAAGAATCCCTTTTCCAGCCCCTCCTCATACGAGCCGTAACCATGTAATGTTCCCGTGGACAATACATCTCGGAGATAACGGAACTAATTTGAGACGATAGAAGAGTTAAATGTTTCACTTCATTGGTCCACAACCTATTTGACATCTTGCGTCAGTGAATGTGCATTCATTTACAAAGACGACCACTTTGTCTCAGTTATTGCTAATTATTATTATTAGCACCACGTCTTACTACCCGTTCGGGTTTTACGCACTTACGCTAATGTGTAATGCTAGGATGATTGTGAGATGAAATGGAGGACCTACAGTTTAACGTGGGATCCGAACCACGGTGGAGGCCTGGCATTCCCCACATTCACAAGATGTCTTGTCAGAGTTGAAGGAAGGGTTTGGTAATCAGATAAATCTATGCCGGGACCGAGGATTGAACCCCGGCCGCCAGCATAGAAGTCTGACACCTTAACCCTAGACCACCAGGTCACCGTGATCTTAAACAAAAAAGCACACATTTTTAACCGATGATTTCCTCACATACATCACAGACTCTGCCTTAAAATATGAGTGAATAATGGCCCTGGGCACCGGACGATTCCTGGATAGCTCAATGGCTGGAACATTGGCTTACTAAGCCAAAGGTCCCGGGTTCGATTCCTGTGTCCAGGTGTCATTTCTCAATTTTCAGAATATGATAATTAGATGAAGTAATCCTCACAAAACGCATACATAATAAATTAGGCTATTTTATCCTTAACAATCTGAATGTTCAGTACTCCACGTCTTTCTACCCGTTTATACTTACCACACATTTGGATTAAAGGGTCCAACTCCTTAGCTCAATCGGTAGCATGTCTGTCTACAGAGATAGGGGTTCCGGATTCAAACCTTGCATGACCAAAAAAGTGTCATTTGTGAAATGTGTGTTTACCTTTTACAGTAATAAATTAATGGCCTAGAGCTGAGTGTTTTATCTGTTCTAGATTTAAATCAGTCTATAAGTTGTCTGCTGATATAATCGGTCGGTTCATAAAGTGCATGATAAATACCTTAAATAGCTGAAAAAATACATTAAATAGATAAGGGATGAGAGGATTATTATTTTAGAGGAAATGTACCCATATTTACGTAGCGAAAGATTGGAAAACTTTTTAGGATCAAACATCCTCAGCAAATCTGGACTGGATTAGATCACCGACGTCCCAGTCACCAACAAACCAGAATAAATTAACTTGACACTCAGACCATGTGCCCACCAACACGGGTATTTTCTATTTCATTAGTATTATTTATAGATAATTATATTAACTCATTCCCAAAAGTGACAGCTTTAAATTACAGGAATTGACGTATGATTACTTGAAAATAGATAAAGTAACTTTTTTGGCTGTCAGATAAGGTTCTTCCTATTAAAATTAGACTTTACATTCACACAAATGCGCGCGCGCGCACACACACACACACACACACACACACACACACACACAAACACACACAAACACACAAACAAACGCGGAACTGGCTTACCTTTCTCTAAACCGTTTCGTTCTCAACGGTTGTGATGAAAATAACATAATATGACATATTTTATCGAAATATTTTTTTATTGTAATTGATTCCTTGTCTATATTGGTGTGTTAGTGTGCTAGTTATTATTTTTAACGCCGCGTCTTACTACCCATTTGGATTGTACTCACTTACTGCTAATGTGTAATGGTAGGGTGATTGTGAGATGAAATGGAGGACCTACAGTTTAACGTGGAATCCGGACCACGGTGGAGGCCAGGAATTCCCCACATTCACAAGTTGTGATTAATACCCGTCTTGTCAGAGGTGAAGGAAGGGTTTGGCAATTAGATAAATGAACCCCGGACTCCAGCACAGAATTCTGACAAGTCACCCCTAGACCACCTTCTGAAAACACTACATTTAAAAATTAAAACAATAATTGTTATATATTTGTATTTTTTTAGTTTTTGTGTTTGTTTGAAAAAAGTTTTGTTTATTACGTTTGGACGTTTTTGATGTGTTTTATTTTTTGTGATTGTTTTGTTATAAAATGCTAAAACTCAAATATCCTTTTGAAAATGAGTTGGAAATCAAACTTTTTTTTTATTTTTCAGTATCTATATAAAAACTCAAACCTATTTAGTTTATTTCATTTAGCTTAATATATCTACACTATTGTGTATTACCTTGCAGACAGTGGCGTGGCAACAATGGAGTCAACTCGACGAGTAATTTTCCACTGACCTGCGTGAAGTGTGATAAATTATTCTTTTTTTTTTCGCCCTCCCACCTACACCCAAGGCTTTGACCTCCCTAAAGGTTGCACTCACTCCCCTGGTACAATTTTCCATCCAATAACTCGAACGTAAATTGCACGATATTTCGTATTAAAACTACGTGGAGCGTATCAGTGACCGCCCCTTTACAAGAGAATTTTCGGAAGAAATATCACGATATTTGAAAGTGATTAATGTACGGTTTAATTTTCATAGATAAATGGTCTAAGGCATCACTCTCGTATTAGAGTGGACTACTGATGATGAAGAGATTTGGGTTCAAATCCCCGTTGGGTCTATTGAGGGTGGTTTTACCTAGATTGTTTCTCACTCTGGTGGGTAGATTACCTTATTACCCGATATGCGTGTAACCTGAACAAGTGGTAGGCCAAGGACGCAAAGATTTAAAAAAAAATCATAGAAAGGGCATTTTAGAAAATACATAAAAAACTGTTTTTTGAGATTTAAATCGTTGCCATATTATTACTTTAAGAGTCTTATTTGTTTTAACTTTACCATTTGGCATTTCTTATATACTTCTCTGACCAATTGTTATTTCCGCGATAATTGACAAAGGCGCGGGTACCAATTTTAAATAAATTTTCCAGATAAATGATTTAAACCTAAGCCGAAAGATGCATGTACTTATTTAGAATATATGGTTATCCATTTCAATATGGTAGTTACTTAAAATGTATTTCGTTTAATAACTTATCTCAAATGATTTGAATTTAAAATTTTAGGCACACAATCGAGTACCTAGGGTATTTTTAAATTTGGTTTTCACATATTATACTGTGATACTGACGTCTTAAAATGCGCGAATAGCCTTTACTTTCTATAAATATAATGTACTATCGAATATCATATTCATTTGTTTTGTGTCGAACTTGATAGACAAGGAAAAAATATCTACAAAATCCTAAGGAGAAATTAATTACTAAAGCTATATTTAAACTTGAAATCCAAAGAGAAATGTTGAGACTATAGTAACGATAGGGATATGGAGGGAGCGAGGTATACTGTTCTCAGAACTACTAGTAAGACTGCAATAACAATAAAAAACATTAAAATAGCGAGGTATGCAGTTCATAAAGCTCCTAGTTTTTAAATACTCATATCTTTCAAAAGTGATTACAAATCACTTGAATTGACGTATCGGGTTCGATTGCCGGCATGGCCAAAAAAAACCTATCAGTTTAAATGGGGTTTACCCTATCACAGTGATACATTAATTTCCGGGGACTGGATGTTGTGCCTGTTAGATTATAAGGCCTAGAAAGGACAGGTCTATCAAGGCGGTAGTGGGAAATATATGGCTCGAATAAAAAACCTACCCAGGCCACAAGCCGCAGTAATATATGTAAATATGTGAAAGTATGCCTAGTAAGTTATCTAGGTTTCAGGTAAAGCTCTTTCTATGAACACTCGATATAAATAGCACTCATTAAAGGTCCCTGTATATAAACGAAGTTTCAGAAAAATATCATGATATTTGTAAGCGCTTAGAAATATAAACACGGGTGACGCGGAAGTAAATGATCTAAGATTGAAGTTTATTTCGGTTTTTGGTCACGTGGAAAACGCAAACGCTGCATGCACAAAGAAACTAAAACAGGAAAGCTCTTGTCACCGGACTCGTTGAAATAAATGTGAAGGAGGGGAGATGAAAATATACAACTGTGCTGAAGATTGATTGTATGTTTGTCGCCATTGCCCCCACCCCTCCCCCCCATTAACTTTACTATTGTAACAGATGTGAATCGCTTTATTTTTCTAGGATCTAAAAACAGATGACAAAACTTACAGATAAATAGCGTCAGTTTCGTAATAGACTTGATTTCTGGTGACGTAGAGTTCGGGGTTTAAAAAATGTAGGGTGTACTAAAGGTGATTTTTCTTAAATAATTTCTCACCACCCCTCTGCGAAAATTTAGGTACATTTATTCTAAATCTATAACTTCTTCCTTATTCATTAATATGTAATTTTAGCACCCATTCTTACTACCCCTTCGGGTACTTCGCTTATGTACTAATTATGCTAATGGTCTTAGGGATTAATAAGGTTATATTTAGAGGAAGAGTTTCCGCATTTGCTTGGAGGGAGAGTGGAAACCATTTTGGAAAAATTACTCTTAATACGCTCAATCAAAATTCGAACCTCTATCTCACCATCATAGGCAGTCTAGTCTACTGCTAGAGTAGCGCCCTAGGCCATGCGGCCACCAAAGTGAATGTTAGTATTATATATATATGCGTATAGCCCTCACGGGTAGGAAGACGTGGACAAACGATACACTAAAAAACGATGGTGTTGCCCGACGCAGTTTTTATATGAGTTCAGGTTTCAGGGTTTGATTCCTTGTACGGCTGAACACTTGGTCATTGATTAACATGCCATTCCTCTGCAGGGTAGGCAAGAAACCGTGTATAAAACTAAAAAACAACTCTGTAATTAATACATCCTCACTAACTTTCTCCACATTTCCCTATCCTTGTATATTATTAGACACTATACACTTAAAAAGCATATACAAATTTTCACAACTCATTTATCACATACCAAAGAACTATACTCAAATCTTTTTTTCTTAAATAAACAGACATACATTTATATTCATCCCTAATATTCAAAATATGCAGATGTCAAATACTAGACATTAACTACCACTAAACGAATTTTCCTAATTAATACAAGGAAACTGTGCTATTTGTAAAATAAAAAAAATGACCTATGTATGATTATATAACATCTTGAGCGTCGAGCTTTAACAAATATATGAAACTATTTCTGCTGATATTGCTTGGCCTTGTTTCAAAAAATGTTGCCGCCAAATTTCAATAACATTGGTCCACGTGCTTTTGGAAGGTAAGGTTTTAACGTGGGTCATCTGTATTAAAACCGATTGTCCGGTGCTATATGGTTGTTATGGGGTGATTATTTTGTGTCTGCCCAAGACATCCTTGGGGATTTTTTTCTCACAACTATATCTAGAGTCGAATTTTCTTAGGAAGAACTTTATCTGACAGTTAGGAAATTTACTAGATCTACTTTGACGTAATCATACATCATCTCGTATTATTTAGGGCAGCAATTTTTTTTTAGTGTTGCGTCTTACTACCCGTTCGGTTAATACGCCTATGTGCGGTACTAGTTACAACAAATATTTTATGGATTAGGAAGATTGAATTTAAATTATGAGAACTCGAAATTTCGTAGAAAGAAATTGGAAAACAATTTAAGAAATACAACCCACAGTACACCCGACCGAGATCGAACTCTGATCTCCCAGTATTCGGCAGTCTAGTGTATTGCGAGAGTAGCACCTTCGATCATGCGTACACCGAATCTGGTTCGAATAATGTTATTAATAACTATAAAATAATAGAATGATATAAGTCTCAGATGTAAAAAAAAAAGACGTTTGTATTATCTAAAAAGTTCTTCCTCAAAAATCCTATTATATTTAAGTACCATTTCTCATAATTTCTTTTGAACTACACTTAAGAAAAGACGTTAAATGTTTTGAGCCTCTCAATGGAATGTTTTTATGAGGGCATTAAACGTCTTTGTAATACCAAGAATTAACTACTATACAGCGTTTGATTATATTTACCTGAGTAGAAGTGTTTTTAGTTGTCTACCTTAAGGGGTTAGCTCAGTCAAAACACGTTATTAAACTTTTAAAGTTTTCCTAGACAAAGTTTACGCAATTACAAAATGTAAACGTTAAGCAAATTAAAAACAAGCGTCGTTAAAAAGGTGCTACAATGATATTCAGGGGCGTAAATTCTGAGCTAAAACAAATTTGTCTGTTAAAAATATAGTTACTAAGATTGAAACGGTAGTTCTCTCTTTTTTTTATCGAATAAAATATTAAGCCATGCCGAGAAAATATCTTTTTCAAATGGAAAATCCAAATGGTCACTAATGACCCACGATCATCATAAACACGATACATAAGAATTCCTAACGGCAGTTCTTGGAGCGGATCATACTCATAAACAACAGAGTTAAAAAAATTTCTTCCTGCTTGGTTTACGAGAAAATGTCAACGTTCCTTTTTACGACATATTTTGAGTAAACTTAAGGTGGAAGGGGACGTGAGAAAATGTCAGTGTGTTTGCAGTTTTAATAAAATAAACATCATTTTGTTCAAAATAAATAAAATATTTTTCCAGTAGAAACATACGAGTTTAATTTTCTTCACATGGTGATATGAACAGTTGTTAAATATCTGCGATGAGCATAGAGGCGTTAGATGACAAACTTTTGAAATGAACAGCAAATGTTGACATTAAATTCCAGGACACCATTGACAGATATTCAACAACTGTTGAAATAACTTTATGGGAAAAAAAACTCATGTCTATACTGAAGCAATCTATTGTTTATTAACGACAAAAAAAATTATATAAAAAATGCAAATACACATCTTCTCTCGCGTCCCCTACACTTCCAAATTTAAGACTTTTAGACAAAAGATACTAGTGTGTATATCTACATTACCAGCCATACTTTTACTTTATTTTACATCCATCCATTACTGTTTCCAGCCTGTGGCTTGGGTAAGTTTTTTATTCAAGACATGTATTTTCCACTACTTGGCCTCTCATAGATTGATATGTCTTGTAATTCAACTTAAAGACTAGGACATGCATAATATCCAGTCCCCAGCTATTAAATCATCAATGTAAAAGGGTAAACCCACTTCTCCCAAGTGATAATTTTTCGGCCATGCCGAAAATCGAAACCGTGACCCTAGGCTCAGTAGGCAGACAAGATACCAACTGAGCTAAGGTGTCGGATCCAAGACATGTTATGGTTTATTTGTATTTAAATCACACGTTTTAAAGTAAGGTGGAAGAAAGATTGATTTAGGGTCAACATTTTTGAGGGTACTGAATTGTATCCACTCTGAATGCTATCCATTCCAAGTTTTGTAATTAGCTGCTTTTGTTAAAATCCTGAATTGTATCTACCGGAATTATATCAACAAAAATCTGAATTGTATCCATTCAGACAGATTTGAAATAAACAACTTTAAGAAAAAAAACCGAATCGTATCCACAAATGACCGACTTGAGGTTTAATAGAAGGAACGTTTGACGTAAAAGCTTCGTCCCACTTCTGGTAGAGGGCAACAGGATGGAATTTTCTTAACTTACTACGTGTATACTAGAGTGCGGCCAAATTAGTATGTTAATTCAATCAAATTATTTGAATTTCGTATACTCTTACAAGTTTTCCAACATTACAAAATATTATTAAAAAACATAGCGTTCTTAAATATTTCTGTTTTTAAATAAAACACATTGCTGTAATTAGTTTTCATTTTACTTAACATGTATTGTAGGGCAAGGCATGTGCCGCAACTGCTCAATAATATTTTTTTTAGGGTAGCAGAAGTTAAACGAATGGACATTAGGAGCACATTTTAGAAAATATAAACAAACTGTTTGCAGTCAACATTGATAACATTTTACACTGTTTTACTGTTATCTATAGATATTCAATAACTTTGTATTAAAATTACCACTGTCCACAATAGTTTTTTTTTTAAAGTTTTTGCCCCCCATTCAATATGCTCCAAAAATTAATTTGTAATCAAATAGATATAGGTGAATTTAAACTAAGTGAAGTTTGTCATTAGTGCTCTAATTTTATTTTCAAGGGAGCTGTTAAAGTATTTTCTTAAACATGAAGATTGCAGTGCATACCAGAACATTAATATTCAACCATATTTAACTTGTAAGAGTTTTTTCAGGTCAATAGATTTTAGAGCATGTATCGACATCGATAATTTTAAAGAGATAAAGTTTATTTTATTTGCCAACAGAATTTATGCTTAAAACTACGGTATTTAAAATAAAAAAATGAGCATTGAAAATCTAGCTTTAATTTATTCAAATCTAGTGAGAAATGAGGCACTTTTAATGAATTATGGCAATAATTTTATAAATGTGAATTTTCAGCACTGCTTTGCTTATGTCCCATGCTCAGTGATCTCTAGTGATGGTAAGAATTGAGTAAAAGTAGTCGACTACACATTTTGTGTATGGTAGCCGGCTGTACTCGATTCTTCCAGAAATGCTCAAGTAAAAGTAGTTGGGCCATGTTCTTCTTTTGGTTGCTACTTTTTTTGTATATTTAGATATAATACAGAATATTGGTTGGTGTGCTTAACATGTTATTTCAATACAAAATATTTTTTCACATAGAGTTCATTTTTCAGTCAAAGCGCTATCAGCGCAAGATTTAGAACAACATTCAATCCGCACTCGAAATTTTATCAATAATACATCTATGATCATATCGGGAATTGACACCTAGCCTAGTTGTCAAACGCACTACCAACTGTGGTAAAATGTTGAATTTATGCTAGGTGATTCGTTAAAGATTCAAGCCCCAACTTGTTTACTAATGGTTACATTATAATAAGTGTAATCATCCTTAGACATATTGATCCACTGGCGATGGTAGCAGGTTTATTCAGTTGGAAGTAAATAAATTGTATGGCAGTGTATTTATTGTGGCTGCACATATAATATACTTAGAAAAATTTAATATTGCCTTGGTAATTGCAACACAATTCAGTCTATTAAACTATAGGAACGAAGTAGTATATTATTAATTTTGATGTGAATAATAGAAGTTGACATAACTCTTCAGTGTTTAATGTCCCCATTTTTAAGAGTGACACACTCTTTAAGACCAGGTACGGCGCAAATAAAGAAAAACACTCTGCAACGCCACCATACATAAATTAATATTTTTCACAAATAAACTTAAACTGTTCTTTTTATATATAAAACATAACATAAGCACTCATTTAAAATTAAAATTAAAATTAAAATGTTTCTTACAAGACAACTTTTTCATGTTTTCCTCCAAACATTTTAAAAGGTATGACAGTTATTCAATTTGTTCCAAATCCCATGTAAGATATACTACTATCTATTTTAATCTTTGCATGCGATGTTCACCACAATTATTACAACCACCAAACAATTACTGTCTTTCCCATACTATTAGAAATATACTTATGGCGTGATATTTATATGTAGACTCTTGAAGCTGAGAGACAATGTTAATTTTCATAATTTNGGGGGGGGGGAAGTGGTTTGAAATTAGTTTTTTTAATATACACGTCTTTCACTAAATGCATAATTGAAAATTGTATAATAAATTATAGGCACTTATTTCGTATAAATAATTGTGTTCATTTTTAAGCTACATAATTGCAACCACGCTGGATAGAAAAGGGATAGCATTAACGGGTAAGCCAATGAGATCGAAAGAGACGTAAGTGTCTATAAACGCATCTACTGCAATTTAAGAGTGAAACGACCTATTTGTATTCATTATTTGGTCCATAGATTTATAAAGGTATTGCACATATTAATAATATTTAGATATGTTAGTAACCATTCATCACACAAAATATAATACAACCTGACATATTTTAAAAACTCGTATAAAATAGTAAGTTATATCACAATGTCTTATCAAGTGTAAAGAGAAACAGAAATACCCGAAGGTTTCTCTCTTTCTCGTGCATTGTAAAACAGATGGCAGCTCAAAAGTTTTAGACAGAGACATTCAAATAAAATTGATCATTGACTGTTATGATCTAAATTAGGGTAGGCTTATTTAGCCTATTTTTCATTCTTAGCTTAAATAATAGTTTGAACCTGGCTAATTGTCGAGAATTAACATCAACAACGATGATCAAGTGACATTTTAAAATCTCCTAGCCATTGAATATATTGATAATTGATAACATCCTTCACTAACATTTTGACGAGTATGAAAAGGAAAATGCCCAATGCACTTGTATAATTCGAACACTAGCCTGTTGGTTTAGTGCGAAATTAGTTCAGTGATTTCCAACATTTTACTTTTATCCGCCTCGGTGGCGTAGTTAACTAATGCACTGATTTCGTGTTGAGTTTGACTGCCAGGGATGGGGGGGGATCGAGATTTGAGTGCTAAGTATAGGTATTCAACCTTTTGCGTGGTTTTACATAAATTTTTGTCTTTTGAGACCATCGCGACCCTTTGAGAGCCTACAAGTATTAATATCCTGGTTTTTAAATTATAATTTTCTATTAATCTTAGTATCTATCTGTATTTTTAGCACCACATATTACTACCCGATTGGGTTATACATATGTGTATTAATTTAGTTTATGTGTTAGGGATGAAGAAGGTTGAATTTAGATTAAGTGTACCCAAAGTTTTGAGGAGGGATAGTGGAAAACTATTTAGGGTAAATCGATCCCAGAACCCTCAGTTAGAATATGGATCCCAACCTCTTCAGTTAATCAAAATTGCGTGCCATTAAGCCCACGTGTTTGATTTAATTCCCATAAAATATATTATCCTATATTATTTAAATGAATGTGACTAAGATGTTTCAAAAGTGGATCAAAAAGCCCAGTGGGTATTTTGAAAGCTATGATAGCAGTTTCTACTCCTACAGTAAAATAAGTCAGCAAGCAACTGACTGAGTTAGATAAGCAAAAGAAACCTAATTTGTAACTAAGCTTTTTTATTGTATTTGAATTTTGCATGGTGTTTTACCGATGTTAATGTTTCGAATTCTAATCTTTCTAGTCAATTTCACCTTTAGTGAAATTCTATGTCAAATCATGAAAATGTTTCTAATTTAAACGTTATGGACCAAATAATCTCTCAAGAATAGTTATTGGTGATAATAATGTTTGCGATATGGTCAACCTACACTAGCGATGTGTTATGATACATATCGATGCCTATATCTATTTACGTCATACCATATGTGATTATTTTGATAATCGATCATTGCACTTCTTCTTTATTAGAATAAAATAAAATACTGTTAATCTCTTGTAACCTTCCTGACTATTATTTCTGGGACTTAAAGGTGGTTACAATTCACACTATTATTAAAATCAATATCATACACTAACCCACCAACCTATATTTTCTATTATAATCTAAGGTGTGTGAGTTCAACATTCTTGATTCAATGAAACAAATAGCCGAAACTATTTGTTAATGCATTTTAGGAGGTTTACACCTCTTAGATATCATATTCTGAAAATTGAAAAATGACACCTGAGTGAAGAATGACCATGGGCACGGGACGAATCCTGGATAGCTCAGTGGTAAGAGCAGTGGCGTACTAAGCCGAAGGTCCCGGGTTCGATTCCCGTGTCCAGGTGTCATTTTTCAATTTTCAGAATATTCTTGATTCAGTTCGAGGTTGAGAGCTCTACTATTTTGGGTGAGATTGGGAACAGAGAGTTTTAAATTCCTGATTCCGAGATAGTTTCGAGATTATTTTTTTCTTCTGTGGTGGGTGTTACTATATTACTTTTCATGTAATGGAAAGGCATCGAAGTTTTGAATCAAAATAAAATGGACCAAATTGCACTAAACTAAGTTTAGAGTCGAATTTATATCTGAAAAGGTGAAACTATTATCGCTTGAACAAAAGTTGTTTCTCAATGTTTATCAACCCTTAAATTTGATATTTGTTTGACCCAATTAAAAATTCACTTCCCTGTCTTGGCTAACTAACAGTTAGTCACGTGACTAGCGACCTGTTTGTGATCAAGCAGTTTATAAAACAATGAGCGATGTGCTATTGGGAAGATTTTTATTTCACTTAGGGAAGTATATAAAATACCATAATGAAAATAAGCTACTTCCAACTATTTGAGGCTTAGTCAGTTCTTAATTCAGTGTGTTGTATTCTTGAACTTCCATAATCCTCATTTGAAAGTTAAGTATACCCCTTCCCCGTTCCCCCGCCACCAAAAACTTCACATACAAACCACTGGAAGGAAGGAAAGTGTGGACTGGCAAGCTCTAAGCGGCCCAGCGCTAAAATATCACGACTTTCATAAATACTGCTGAATCTATGTTTCTGCGGAAGCAGAAGTGTTGAGGTAAAGCATCAATTGTATTTTGTAATGTATTATTAGTAAATTCAGTTTCAATTATCACTGCATAAATCAGTATTTCCCCGCTTTGGTGGCCACATGGCCTACCCTGGCAGTATCACTTTCATTTAAGACTGGCCTGTTCATGGCGGCAAGACCAAGGTTCGAATCTCGGTTGGTTTTACTGAGGGTGGTTTTTGCCTAAAAGGTTTCTCACTCCTCTTACAAGCAAATGCAGGTGAACTATCTCTAAAATTCTTCCTTAATACCCACCTCGGCGTTGTAGTTGGCTAACGTGCTTGTTTCGTGTAAAGCCAGACTGTCAAGAGCAGGGAAATCGAACGAGGTTTGAATCTCGGTCGGGTGAACTGGGGGTGGTTTTTCTTAAATGGTTTTCTACTCTCCATCCACGCAATGCAGATTCACTTCCCCTGAATTCAACATTCCCAATTCCTAACCCACTAGCGTAATTAGTACATAAGCCTATAACCCGAACAGGTATCCTTATTCTTTTTTTAAGGGTTTGATACGCTAAATATCATATCTGAGGGAAAAGAAGATCTACTATTGGTAAATAGCGTTGGCATTGTCCTTCTTTCATGTGGTCGGTGGTCCCTTAAATTTAAGATAAATTTGGCAACGCTGGCTCGTCGAAGAACTCTTCTTACAAAAGCACATATTCCTCTAACATAACAGAATGCGAGGATATTTAGCGACTTTTTTCTTTTAGAAACACGTCTTACTAACCGCTTGGGTTATACGCTTTTGCCAAAAATTAACAGAGAGAGAGAGATATAAGATGTAGTCTTTCTCTATAAGACTTTAATCACCCTGATAGTAAATATTCAGTGTAGCTATTTAAAAAATTTCTTGAGAGGGCGACTGACCCTAAAGAAAATACAAGTTAATTTTATAACCAAAATATTTTAATAGCCGTAGGTCAAAATCACTGGCTTTTTTTCCTTTCTCTTACTTTTTTTTTATATCTAAATAAAGAAATTTGTTTAAAACTTACTGCTAGTTGCCAATAAAAGTTTAAATATCAAGGTTAACACTGTATTTTGAACTAGTAAAAACATCTTAAACAAATTATTTAAAAATATTTCTTAATTTTGATAAAAAATATTGTATGACTTAATATAATGCGTTTTAATTTATTTATTTTTTACATAAAGTTGGTTAAAATTATAGTATCACATTTAGTAGCTAGCTCACTGGTGAGTGCATTCTTAGTGCAATGAGTTAGCTATAATCCATTCACCTTAGGAATTGACTTCTGAAAGGCCTTTTTCTCTACCATAAATCTACTATATAGTAGGATATTGGTAGGAAAAAAGACCTTTCAGAGAGTAATTCCTACCGTGAATGGAATATAGCTAAGTCTCTCACTGTCTGAAGTATTAAAGCAAAAGTCTAAGGAGACCTCTTCCAGTACTCCTGTCACCCCTTTGACTCTTAGCAACAGGCCCTAGGTAATCTGAATATCCCTTAAGGAACAGTACAGCCCACTTTGGGAACCATTTGGTCAAACAATATTCTTTACAGAGCCCTACTAACTTGGCAATAATGTAGAGCAGCTCACTTTTGCTCCTAACACAAGTCATGCTAACTGAATTGACAACTTTCTACGGGTGGTATTTTTCTATGACTATAGCACGTAGTTAATATTTTATGTGGGTGTTATTTTTATATGACTATAGCACGTAGTTAATATTTTATGCGCACTACTTCGTTTCTGTTTTTGGCAGTTAATACAATTAATTTTACTATATTGAAAAGAAACAACAACGCTAATTTTTACTTGATTTCTACTTTATGTGATTAAAATAGTGCAGCTATCTAATATAGTGAACAGATTATCAATACTAGGCTCTTATTGGTTAATATTTTTGAAGGTTTGTACAGAGATATCTATTATAGTGCTCAAAGTAGTGAGATAAGCTCTAACTAGTTTGTTTTTTGTTCATACAGTGCTATCTAGTATAGTGAACAGAGTAACAATACTAAGCTCTAATTATATTCTATTTTTGTTTGTTTCATACAGTGCTATCTAGTATAGTAAACACAGTAATGAGGTTAATCTAAGCTTAGTTTCAACTTATAGAGGTTCATACAGTGCTATCTAACATAGTGAATAGTGGCAATATTGTGTAAACTTACATGCAAGTGCATAAAGTTTAAATTCTTGACACATACTTCTTTTGTGAAACCATTACTATAAACTAGTAGATTAAATCAATTTAAATTGTGAAGAAATCTAAATACCTTTTATAGAAATAAAATACATATTATTGTTGACGAACTACGAAAATATTACTTGCTAAATAAAATCAATAAAATATCTCTGGCAAACGATCATGTCTTCCAAGTTTTATGAGACGAACTAGATCTAAACGGAATGGTATTTCGTCCGTCCACTACCCTCCTATTGGTTTGAGGAGGGTGGGAGGGACCTTCCTATGCCGTTCATTAGAGAGAGAGAGGGAGAGAGAGAAAGTTATGTAAAATATAATCTTGAAAACATGACTTGTTGTCATGCAAATGCGTCTCTTATAATCCAAATGTCTAACATCACGCATCTACTTACGTAAAGCTTTTTGCTTTATTGATAAGTTTTTCTGGGAAGTTAAGGTCTTTTCACTCACTGCTGGTCCGTTTCAAGGAAGGATGGAATAGAACGTAAGTTTTAAGTTCTTATTTCTTAAAGTTTTTATAACTAAGAATATTTGTTGGCAAAAAAAAAAAAATTGATTCAATAGATCTGTTTAGTCTAATTTTCTAAATTCACACACCCACTTTGGTGGTCGCATGGTGTAAGGCGCTACTCTCACAATATACTAGACTGCCGAAGACGAGGATCCCAGACGACGATCCCAGTTGAGTGTACTGAGGGTGGTAACGATACATCTATAATAATATATATTAAATATATATATATGTATAGATAACATATTTATTATCTTTTATTTTTATTTCAAAAAATTGTAATATCTTTGACTATAATAATAATAATAATAATAATAATAATAATAATAATAATAATAATTGTTCAATTTGAGATATTTTTATAAGTTTATTATAATATTCTATGAGCGTCAATAAAATTGCAGTAATCTTAAATTATCAATCTTTCTAGCTAACTACTTAATCTTTCTATCAATTGTTAATGTTCATTTTTACATATCTTATAACTCATCTATTTTTAATGATTTTCATGTATTTTACTGTGTCCATTTGCAGGAATATTCACTGTCTAGTTTAAAAAATGTTGTAATTTTAAATATTAGAAGTTTTGATCATACCAATTCCATTAAATTCAACTGTTTGTAATCAAGTCATGTCTATCATTATTTTGACGCTCCTTACTTTATCTATAATTTATAATGTTTTCTAAAATGCTAAACATAGGTCAACAAACCAATTCACACCGAGATACAAGATCGTCCCGTGATCAAGGTCATTCTTCAGTCACATTTTAATGCGGAGTATGTGACGGCCCAATAATATGGTCACCCTTCCCCCACCCCTCCACGGTCCTTTGACCTTAATCCTGTAGAGTGATTTCTGCTCGCTTTCTTCAATCTTGATTAGCTCGTATCGTTCAATGTATTTGTACTATTGACAGCATAATACACAGCAAGTAGCTTTGTTATCAATGGTAGCTCTTATTAACCAGTTATACTCACACGTCCATCACAGTTTCTGCCTTAAAATGTGACTGAAGAAATACCCTGAGAACGAGACGATCCCTGGATAGATCAGTGGTAAAGCATTGGCACATTAAGCCAAAGGTCCCGGGCTCGATTCCCATGTCCAGGTGTAATTGTTCAATTTATTTGAAAATGTTCTTGAGCCTGGATATATTTTATTTCTCTTAGGTCTTTTTGTAAACAATTATTACCGTGAAAATAAATATTTTCATTTTTTCCAAGGTAGCTTTGTCAACACTAATAAGGGTGAAAATGAATATTTTTCTTTTTACAAGGTAGCTTTGTGAACACTTATCAAAGTGAAAAACAATCCTTTTTCTTTTTATAAAGCATAGTTGTCAAGTATGTCTTAAAATTAAGTAATAATAAATCTTTAAAATCTTATAGACTCTTTAATTGAGTGAAAATGAGTATTTTAATATAGGTACTATCTTACCATAATGATACCCTTAGCGGTGGTCGTGAGAATTAGGGAATTGCACTTGATAAAGCCGGGATCACGATCAACTTAACGTAGCGTACACTTAAAGTTAACTTAACGTATGTGTGATCATGATTCACGTAGCTTAACGTAAAAACTCGATCCAAATATCTTCATTCTCCAGTATGATCTGTAATTTGTACTAGTTGTAAAGTGATGATGATCTGTGAATGTTTTCAATTTTCAATCGATATAATAAATATATATATATATTACAAAACGTTTTGATAAATTTTGCTTTATTATTTTAGTTTAATTATTTTGTTTCAATGTCTGATCACTAGAACTTAAGCTAAAGAGTAGACCTTGATCTTATAACTAATAAATGAAGTACTAAATAGCCCTGTTGACGTCACTCCCATAATTATTGGCTGGCTAGATCACGTGATACCCTTCAATTAACGTTCACTTAAGAAGACCTCCCAGGACATCTCTTACGTTAAGTTAACTGCAAGTCAATGTTAAGTTAACAGCATCGTGATCGCTTCCATTTAAATACACGAGGATATCCTTTACGTTAAGTTAATTTTAAGTTAATGTTAAGTTGATAGTGATCCCAGCATAATTGTAAACGGGAAAGTCGGGGCTCAAATCCAGGACTGGGTGCACTTGGGAGTGATATTTACATTCTTCCTTTTTTTTCGCGAATGCAGTGTGAATTTCTTATTAATAATTAAGTCATACCTAAACTCTTGTATTAAATCAAAAATTTTTTATGCTAAGTATTCAACTAAATTTATTAAAACAATATTATTTAGTAAAGTTTTCATATGAAGCACCAGGTAGAAACGTGACTAGATCTACTTCCTATATTTATAAGTCAAGTCAGGTGATCATAATTTGCCACTTTTGATATATGTATACAATTTTTAGCATCGTGTCTTATTATTCATTCAATTTATAAGCGTATGTATTAATTAGGATATGGGTTAGGGATTAAAGTTAAATTTAGAGGAAATGTAACCACATTTGCACGGAGAGCGTGGAATACAAAATAAAAACCACCCTCAGTACACCCGACCTATCTCGAACCACGATCTCCTCGTCATCGTCAGTCTAGTCTATTGTGAGAGTAGTACCTTGGACTATGCAGCCACCGAAGTGGGTCTTTATAGATATAATCAATACCTATCTTATGCCCAGTAATATAGCAAAATGTCACCACTATTGCCCGAAGAATAATATGTTTGTACGTTCTAAAAATACTTTTTTCAAATTAAAACTGGACCGTTTAAAATATGTAAATTTTAGAAGACAAGATTTATCACAAATTCTTACTAAAGTGTATTTTACAACAAAAAAGAATATCTCATATATCTCTTGAAATATTTTATTATATTGCGTTCAATTAGGGTAAGTTTGCATGTTGCTAACGCCACAGTGAGACTTCATAGCAATAATTATTTTAATTTTATTTTAGTTGGTAAAATTGGAAAATAAAGTTTAGAATACCATTGAACAAACCTCGTTACCTCGTTGACGATGCCCTCTCTCTGCCCCTGTAATACTGTTCAGTTCGTCTGATGGACGATGATTAAGATCCATCGCGTGTATCGTGATTGCTCCCTGGACAGATTCCCCCCAATCCCCCGGAACCCTCCCGCCACCCCCACAGACCAACGACCAACGTTAGCCAGGTTATTGATGAAGGGAGCAACAAGAGCTGATCCCTTTGGCGCCATTGATAAAAGATTTCTACCATACATCTCCCACCCCCTTTCAGTCAAACTATACCATTATTTAAAAATATATATAATGGAAGAACATTGTATAAATACATGTATACATGGTCCTACACACTAACTCAGTCGGTAGTGGGTCTGCCTACTGAGCTAAGGGTTCCAGGTTCGATTCCTGGTATGGCCGAAAAAGGTGTCATTGGTGAAATTGGGGTTTCCCCTTTCCCAGTGATGACTGATAAATTAAGGGCAGGGGGCTGGGTGTCGTGCCTGATCATGCAAGCACACGACTTATAAGCTAACTTAAATCTAGAACATTCGGTTCATAATATGCACGTTATATACCTTGAAAAAATGAAATATATATATATATATATATCCATCTTTTCAATCCCTTTATTCACCCGTTTCCACTTCAGCATCTCTTCTAGTTCTACTACTAATGCTTTATAAGTATTTAGCATGTTCTGTATTCCTTATGAACAATAAAACATCAATATTATTTTTGTTTATAAGTTATATGGGATCAACCCAAGTCTTTTAGAAACTACTGGTTATAGCCTTGTTGTCTCTCTTTTCTTTTTTTTGCAAGCTCCATTGTAATAATTTTTGTCACCAGTTACTGAGTATTTATCTTTGTTAAATAAAATTCGAATTTCTTAAATTAGCTGCGCTTTTCCTCTTACCCTTTTTTTAGTTAGATAGCGAGACTAGTGCTAACATCTCCCACTTTTTTACAACAAAATAATCCCTAGATAAAATAATTAGAGTTTCCATTCTTACCAAAGGATTATCTTATACAAGGACTTCATCTCTTGATTGTTTATAATTGGAAATAATTTGACAATTAATCTAAAATTATATAAGCCTTCATTTGCCTAAAATGATCAGCCTTAAAAATATAACTAAAAAACAATAAATAATCCCATTTAACTGCCTTGCAAATCCAAGAAAATTTCCGCAAAACGTTGAAAACAAAACGCGCCAGGATCGAAACGGTCATAAGGAGACCAATATCCCACCTCTGATAAGAATCACTTATATTAGGCCAAAAGTCTGTTAGTCCCTTAAAGGGAAGTGAAGGATAACGTGACTATTTGATACCACAATCTCACATGTTTCAAGTTGACCACTGAGGAAACGGACGAAAGGGAGAGCGTAGGTGTAAAACGAAGGGTCGATTCAGGTAGAATTGACCGGAAAAAGCTTCAACGGAAACTTGTACTGCCAATGCCAGTGTCAGTAGGAGACAACGTCAATAGAAAGTCAAAGCAATTCACACCAGATCTTAAGAAGCCATGAGAGTATCAATACATCTACAAAGAAATAAAAACATGGTGGGATTTAAACCTTGAAATGACCACCTGTAGAAACTTTGGGGGGAGGCGAGAAAGGCGAGGTAAATCTATCAAAGATGTTTTTATTCAGAAAATATACACCTACTTCTGAACATCTATAGAAAAAAAACAAGAAAATGTGTGGTAGTGGTAAAAAGGACTAACTGGAAAAGTTACGAACAAGAACAGATTACGGTCAACCATATCTCCCCAGATAATGACTGGGAATATAAGGACTCTGGCGGCCTTGATTACGATGCTGAGGATACCAGACGGTGACATGACTTCCTGTTGGACTCCACCGAGATTCTACAAGAGAAGTGCTTCTCCCTGATTATACCAAAGATGACGATGATTAACACTTAAGAGAACAAGACAGCAGATGACGGACGCCTTCTAGAATAAATTTGGTGTGATATGGTAGCCCAGGATGAGATCGTGAGACTCGTAAGGTCGATGAAGCAGAAAAAGGCACCTGGACCTGATGGTATCAGTGTCAAGGTGCTACAACAAACCGTGGAACAAATCGCATCATACGTCACCGAGGTCATGAACGAATTCCTGGTACAAGGTGAAGTACCAAGCATTAGGAAACAGAGCAAGGTAGTATTTATAGGGATAAGGGAGACAACAAGGAACATATGCTTCCTAAGTCACATTGTTCAATATGTCTGATAAAGGTATGTGGAAAGTTGCAAGAGAAAGTGCTAAGCGCTAGATTCCATAAACACAGGGGAGAAATTGGAGTGAACCAAATTGTTTCCGAGTTTAGGAAGGGAAGGTCCATCGAGGATACGATCAGCATGGCTATAAGCCTCATGAATGAAGAAAGAGAAAAGTACACGGTCATGATTTTTGTGGACATCCTAGGAGCTTTTGACACCCCATGGTGGCCTGCATTATTTGATACACTTCGCAGCATTAGATGTCCTGGAAATTGGTCTCGCAGCTTCCAGGTTTATTCTAGGAAGAGGTATGTGACCCTGAGGTTTCCAGAAGTATTCTTAGGTAAAAAACTGGCGAAGTGTTGCCCTCAAAGATCGGTGAGTGACTGATAATCTGGGATTTAGCGTTAGATTCTGGGTTACAGGTAGTGGAGTAACTCCCTGAGACGGCGAGATTGGGGGCCTTTGTGGACGATATCTTATTAATTGTTCCTACAAAATAAAAAGTAGAACTCAAAACAAAACTTGAAGGGCAACATGGAGCAGGTATGTAAAAAAGCAAAAAGCATTATGAATACGATCATAGACGAGAGGAAGTTCCTACTGCCCATAAATACCATCATGCCATGACGTTATAATTGTCTCGATAGTGAGATACGGAGCTAGTGCAGGGGCGCATCGACCTGAAAATGTGCCACCAGCCTTGTTGATAATGAGAATTCAGAGATGCATTATTATGAAGAACTTCGGAGCCTACTCGCCCACCCCAACTTACGCTTAATGCCATGCTTGCACTATGCTCGCTAGATCTTGAAGTTCGAAAGAGAGGTGCAAAGTACTGGTTCAAGAGAAGTAATCTAAGAAGAGTTGAAGTATTGACAAGGAAAGGCGTCTCAACATAAGGTGAAATACTAAGAGCCATGATGTATGAGTGGCAAGATCACTGAGTGAGAAGCACAAAAGGTAGGCTAACGTTCAAAGGTTATATCTTAAACATTTGCAATCCACTGTGGGCCTTGTTCACTATCTCACCAGACAAGGGCCGTACAATGCTGTCCTCTTTAGCATAGGAATGTTTGACACAAGATTGTGTGACTGCAGGAAAGAGGCAACAACTAAGCATATGGTATAGGAATGTCCAATAACACAATAACTGAGAACGTAACAGCAACACGTGCTCCAAGGGCACCAGCTGAACTTCATACTTTGAGAGGATCTCCCATGGAAATTCTTCGACAAAGTTACGACTGCAATCCCACTTAAACATAGACAAGAAATCATAAACAGACTAAAGATGGAAGAGCGAAGAATAAGAAGAAAGATTGACGCTAATAGAGAAGAATAAGAAACGAAGACTAAGAATTGGACAAGAAGAATAAAAGAGAGGTAGGATAAATTGAAAAAAACAATAATTTGAACTGAAATAGAACGAATCAACACACCAGATGGAACTTCTCTCGGCTTCTTGGAGAATCCTGCCTAGGTGCGGGGCGGATTTCTACATAATGCAAAATCTGGACCAGCCCTGAGATTCCGGCAGGCAAACTAACATTCAGAAGGGGAGAGAAGAAGATGGTGGGTCCAGCTCCAGTTTTCCACATGGCCCCGATACGATGCCTTTGGTGACCAATGGTATCATGGGTCAGTACTCGCAGGGCTCCCAAACCACCAGTTGGTTTAGGATATCCAATGAATAACCACGAGGAGAAAGGCAGAAAAACTAAAAAGAAAACGTGTGACATCCCCACGTGTTGATGCAGTAAACTGCCTTAGTCTTAAGCTAGTAATTATACTTGGTTATATGGCAGTTAGGGAGTCAAGTATAGTTTAAAATAATAAAATTAATATAACAACTAAAATAAAAGTAGATAAAATACAAACACAGTAGAATAATAACCAATGACCATTTGGTGTTTCAAGATGATAGGGCACATGAACATGGACAATAAATAAACACACTGCCAAAGTCTCTGATTCAAAAAAGCAATGCCATACGTAACTCATAAGAACCCATACCGGTACAGCCCTTAGACAAAGGAGGCAGTCTTACCTTTTCCAGTTCTCAGGTAATGAGGTGTTCAGGGTTCTAATTCTAATCAGGTCTATCCCCTTCTCACCTACCTCTACCATGTGGTTTTCCACTCTCCCTCAACACAAATGCGGATACACTTCCTCTAAATTTAATCTTCTTCATCCTTAACACATGAGCGTGATTAGTAAATATTTATACAGCCCGACTAGGTGGTAGGATGCTGTGGTAAAAAAATATTTGTTAGTTACTTATTAACATATTTAATAGCAGTAGTTTATTTTAAATCTTTTTAAAATTGATTCAGTTAAGACTTATTTTAATCTTCACATGTTTTTTTAAATACATCGCCCCATTTTATTTTAAAAAAGTAATCTCATTTTAGAAGAAATCCTAAAAAATATTTAAGTAAGGAACATACAATAAAAATATAATAAGAGTTCAAAATGATTTACTATTAAATATTAATGTAATAAAAATGGACAAAAAAGAAGGTTGAGTGCGTTTAATATTTAGAAAGAAAAAAAATTAAAATAATTCCTAGCATTGAGATATTCTGAAAATTAAAATGTTTAATGTTATATAAAAACAATTTAAAGAGGCAATAATTAATGTTGAATGGAATAAGTAAATTTTAATTTAAAAACGATTGAATGTAAAATAAAACTTTACTAGCATTGTAAAATTTAAAATATTTAAATTTGAGTGTTACATAAAAATTAGCATAAAATACTACATAGACTATAAATGTTGAAAATTTTTTTAAATAATATTTAATTTAATAAATTTGACAATGTTAGTCAAATTTTATAGTACATTCAATTTTTATTAAATTAAAATCTACTTATTCAATTCAACATTTATTTATTTATTTTTATATTGTTTTATATATAATATTCAATATTTTGATTATTTAAATACCTCAAATATAGTCAATCTTTTTTTATAATTTTTTTAAGTCCACTTTTATTACATTAAAATGTACTGTTGTTGTTAGCACCGCGTCTTACTACCCGTTCAGGTTATACGCACTTACGCTAATGTGTAATGGTAGGGTGATTGTGAGATGAAATGGAGGACCTACAGTTTAACGTGGAATCCGAACCATGGTGGAGGCCTGGCATTCCCCACATTCACAAGATGTCTTTTCAGTGGTGAAGGAAGGGTTTGGTAATCAGATAAATCTGTGCTGGGACCGAGGATTGAGCCCCGGCCGCCAGCACAGAGGTCTGAAACCTTACCCCTAGACCGCCAGGTCACCTAAAAAAAAAATTACTAGTAAATCATTTTAGAGCTATTATCTTTGAAACGTAATCTCGATAAGATATATTTTCTCAAAGAGAGAGAGAGTACAAGCGTGTCAATTCTACAAAGGCTGGAAACCTATTGTTAAGAGAATAATATAATATGTTGAAGAGCTGGAGCACCAAATACATGCTTATGGCACATGTGGAATTTATAGCAGAGAAATTTTCCAGTTGCTTTCGTTCCAAATTGACAAATCTTTTAAGGCCCTCGCAGCGTTCCGAAGTTTGGGTGATTTTAACCGGGGGATAAATGATACCAAAATAAGTAGCTTTCTATTTTGAGCCTTTCATACGTGTTAAGTAGTGGACGAGTCGGTTACAAGACTTTACAAGTTCTATTATTTTCGTTTTCGGTTCAGGATTACATTTAAGATGGGGTGAAAATAACGTGAAATGAGGCTCAATATTATTTGAAATTTTTATAACAAAAACTTATTTTATTCTGTAAATTGAGCCTGGACACAGGAATCGAACCCGGAACCTTTGACTTAAAACGCCACTGCTATAACCACTGACCTATCCATGAATCATCCCGTACCCAAGGTAATTCTTCACTCATATTTTAAGGCAGAGTCTATGATGGACGGGGGGAAATTGTCGGCTACAAATGTGTGATTTCATTTATTAAGAACACAAGCTATCAGATGACTCAGCCACCTTTGACTTGGCACTTGACTTATTGCTGCCTGGATAGCTCAGTGGTTAGAGCATCGGCGCACAAAGCCAAAGGTGCCAGGTTTGATTCCCTAGTACATATGTCATTTTTCAATTTTCAGAGTATGATATCTAGATAGAGTAATCCTCACTAAAAGCATAACTAATACCTTTAACCATTTTATTCTTACAAATTTATTTGTTAGTCAAATTTAATAAAATATTTATTTAGTAGATACATTGATTTTCTTGAATATATTTTCATTCTTTCATAAGGATAATGGTGTCTGAGTAAATACCTTTTTAATCAAGATACCCAGGATTGTTGAGAATAGTATGTGTAATAAATTAAATTAAATGGATACCGTGAAAAGTATTTTTTATTTCTACCAACAAAAAATATCTTTTCATAAAAATTGTGAAACTACGGATATAAACTCGCATTTCTTTCCATTATAACTTGGGGCAGGAGTGTAGGGGACGCGAGAAAAGGTCAGAGTTTAAGCATTTTATTTAGTAAAACATATTTTGGCCAAAATAAATAAAACATAGCTCCAGTTTAAACATAGAGTTTAATTTTATTCACATGGTGATATCAACTGTTCATGAATATATGTCATGAGCATAGTAGTGGCATTAGATGAAACACTTTTTAAATGAAGAGAAAAATTTGTCAATAAATTCCAGGACACTTTTAAAAGATATTCGACAACTGTTGATATCACCACGAGGAAAAAGTCAAACTCTTAGTTTTTATTGCAGAATTAATTAGACCAAAAAAAAAGTTTTGACTTAAAAACTGCAAAATTACTGCCCTTAGCTCGCGTTCTCTACACTATAATCTTAAATAAATTAATTATCTTTGTGAATTTGAATGCATATAATATTATAAATGTAATAAATTTGCACGAAATAAATAAATTCTACTCATATGTTATGTTTTTATATAATTGTGTAACTAAATTAAATCACCAAAGGAATATATTAAAACCATCCTTTTTTAAATTGGTGTGTTACCTGAAACATGTATGTTAGTACAATAAAATTGAAATTAAGGGTAAATAAATAATAAATAGCTCTAATATTCATACTAATATATTTTAATTAGTTTAAATCTATGAATGGCATAAGGTTGCCAACGTTATTTGATTTCTAAGAAATTCTTATATTATATAAATTATCTTAGCTCTACTAAAATACATCTCCAAGGTATTAACGTTTCATTCCAAATTATAGAGACCTCATTTTAAAGAGATCAAAAGAATTTGGTAGAGATGAATTTAGATTGATAGATCAAGTGCGTGGAAGGGTAATCGTTTAAGAATCTTATATTGCCAAACATTAAACAACTGTGAGAGAAATCATTTAATTTTTTTTTCTCTTAGTTGTTTTAAATTGAGTAACTCTAGTTATTGAAATAATTTTTCCTATACATCGGAACTAATGGAATATTTAAAACCATCAAACGAGTTATTAAAAAATATAAAAAGTGGACTAAATAGCATGCAAATAAAGATGTCATTATAACCTTTTATGGTCTGCTGGTTTAGGGGAGCTGATATTTCAAATCCCATGTAGATGAACGACAGTATTTTTCCTAATTGGTTTTCCACTCTACTTCCCTGCAAATACGGGACACTTCCATAAAATTGTATCATACCTAAGTCATTAGTGCAAATATGCGTATATTATGGACTGGTGGTGGCACGCGGAAAAAATAAAAAAACTACATAAAATATACGGTTAATCATATATATATATAATTTATATATATATATATATATAATTTATATACTAAAATTGGCTTCTACAGTCGAGGGCTATGGCCTACATTTTTTTAAAGGAAAAAATACATAAGGTTTGTAATTTAATTTTTTAAATGGTATAAAATAAAAACCCAAGTACATTCAAAAATATCTTTGTACTAATAATAATATTACATCGTACATAAGAACATTTGATCGCATTGTTTAATATTTTGGAAAAATCCATTTATTTTAATTTGAAAGCGATTAACAATATTTTATTATTTTTGTTATTTAAAGTGCAATTTATAGAGGCTTAGCATATATAAATGCATAACTTACAAGATAACTTAACTTTGAACGGTACGCAACGCCACAAGCCCGGACCTAGCGCCTGGATATTGATTAGTAAACTACGAACCACTCCTGTTTTACCCGTTTCAGGCCCTCAAACAAAGTAGCTAACCGGGATTAAAACTAATTTGGTAGTTTCACTTAGTCGTTGGTGGTATTTAATTTCAAATTTTTCAAGATTTAATTTATATAATAAGAATAATTTAGCAGTTTATCTATAGTTACTGTACATTTTGAAAATAAAAACTAACTTTTATTAATTAAAATATATCAACAAAATTATAAATAAATCTATCATAATGTAACTCATACTTAATAAAATAAAAGTATATTAAATAAAGATATGATTATTTACTAACACATTTAGTTAAGTATAAATAAACTGAATAAAATGTAGCGTGTATTAAAAAAATAAGATTAAAACGTAGCCTGTGTAAAATGAAATACAATGAATAAAAGTATAACAATAAAATAAATATACTATAACATATAATCTATGAAAAAACATATTGTTAATATAAATATTATAATCGAAATAGTTAAAATAGATTATATTTGCATTTTATATTTGCTATTTCAACATAACATGCATAAACATTTGTTTTATTGCTGAAATGTGTTTTGAAATTATTACTACATTTATTACCTCTATTATTATTATTATTATTATTATATTATAAATAATAAAAATATCATCGTTAAAATTGTTTGATTAATGTTTATTTACATGCTAGTGAAAGTTATTTTTAAACAGATTTGCTATAAATGCATATTAAGTTTATAAAATAAAAGTTAAACTTTTAAAAATTTACCGGCCTTGAAACGAAAAGTAGCTTCGTAGATTTTCAATCTACTACGTGGTGTTCTGAAAAGAAAAGAAAAAGCTGCTTCATTTTAATATTATTATTATTATTATTATTAGCACCGCGTCTTACTACCCGTTCGGGTTATACGCACTTACGCTAATGTGTAATGGTAGGGTGATTGTGAGATGAAATGGAGGACCTACAGTTTAACGTGGGATCCGAACCACGGTGGAGGCCTGGCATTCCCCACATTCACAAGATATCTTGTCAGAGGTGAAGGAAGGGTTTGGTAATCAGATAAATCTGTGCCGCGACCGAGGATTGAACCCCGGCCGCCAGCACAGAAGTCTGACACCTTACCCCCTAGACCACCAGGTCACCTACTTCATTTTAATAAACAAACACAAAATATTATAAAACACATTTAAATAACTACCCAGTTAAGTGGCTGCATGATCTAAGGCGCTATTCTCGTAGACTAGTCTATAAATGATGGGGAGATCGAGGTTCAAATCTCGGTTGGGTATACTGAGGGTGGTTTTTCTAACAAGTCTTTCCAAATTACTTCCACGAAAATGCGGGTACACATCATATAAATATAATTTTACCAATACAGCCTTAACGGGTGGTAAGACGCGGTGCTAAGACAAATAGTTAAAAGTCAAAAAAACGTGCCGAAACTATTATTTTATAGTTATTACTTTACTCGGGTATACTAGACAAGTAGTATATTTAGTCCTAGGCCTTAAATTAATGCTAGATCAATTAATTGCGTTTTATAGAATGTTTTATATAAATGTGGTTTTCAATTATTTTAGGGGTAACTTTACTCCGTTAAAATACAGTTCATTCAGCATGCCTCTTTTTTTTGTGTGTGTGAATAATTTAAGTATCTTATAGTCAATAACAGAACTCGAGTTAACAAATCGTCATCCGAAAATGCAAGTACTCTATGTCATATTTTTCACTTTGGTGTAAAAGAGCATTGAAATTTGACCTAGTGTATAAAATAAATGTTACTAGATGATAGCTGGAGTTTGTATATTAAGTTATTATATAGTAGTCTCAATTTCATTGCAGGTGAATCATATGCATTATAAATAAACGTAAACATAAAATATCTCAAATTTAATAATCTTGAAGACAGAACACTTGCATTCTCGGCTGACGAAATATTGCGTTTTAGTTTACACCCATCAACGCTATACTCATTTGATTACACCGATGGGATATGAATGATTAAGGTTGAATATATAAAGAATACACCCAAGTTCGCGTGTAGGTAGGGTGTAAAAACACTTGAGACAAACCACACTCATCAAACCCGGGTTGGATTAAGAGCCATTCTTCCCTCCGGCAGGAAAACCAGACAATACGAGCTTTACGTTTATTTTGCGTGTTTATCGATGCGGATAAGTGTATGAATAAAAAAAATACATTCTGATTACAACATACACCCATTTATAGTATTATGTCAGAAACATTATACTTTAATTTATATTCGTATTGTAGCTTGGTTTAACATGAACATGTTTTTTTTTAAATAGATGGTATGGCGTACCACACACTTTATCTCGCTTTTATCTTAAAATAGACATTTACTAAACACTCCTAATATTTGTGAAACGAAATAATAGGTCTATAAATTGTTTTAGAAACACTGCATCAAATATCATAAACAAAATAATATATACTGTTATTTACTTACTCTGTGATATAAAAACTAGGAATACTTTAAAGAAAATTGATAAAAGAAAAATATCTTTGTATACCAAAGAGCGTAAGAATCCAATTAATTTTCAAATACCTGAATTTATATATATATTAATTCAGGCATTTGAAAATTATATACATACAAGATGGCAATTATCATTTTCTCATGAAAATGACTTTGAGGGTACTTAATATTTTTGATTATAGCTCCGAAACTATTGGTTATATACAAATATATTTTAAATAAATGATGTGTATCTTTAATAGTTCTACAACTTTACAATGTAAAGATATTTCATATCCCAAATTATTGTGGAGAAAGATGAAAATTAAACAAAATTTCTAATGTAAAGTAGCTTCAAAGTCAATTTCATGAGAAAATGAGAATTTACATCTTGTGTATGGTAATAAACAGTGTCTAGATATAACATTTAATCAAAATATCTAGAGCGAATTTTGAGAAAGTAGTTTTTTTCTCTTTTTGCTCTTCAGTAAATTACCTTTCAATTCATGGTTAGATATTTAATTCCAAAAACACCTCTGGAGGACCTTATAAAAACCCTAAATACCAAGTTATAGCCCAATCTTTAAAATAGTTTAGGCTCTAGGCCGAGATACAGACAGACGAAAACATTCCCCCTACCATCAATGTATCACTATGAAACAGGAAGATCCAGTTAAACTTAGGACAGTGTTTTTCGGCCACGCCCGGACCCTTTAGTTTGGTATATAGACGCATTATCGACTAAGTTTCGTAAGCATTTATTTATGATATAAAGTTGTTTTTTCTATTAGTTTTGAGTAGTTTATAAATTATGCTGCTTAAGGTTAAGTTACTTCCTAAATTATTTCCTGGATTAGTAGTCTTGTATTTAAGAGCCGTATTAAATATCTTACTAAATTTCCAATACAAGTTATTAATTATAATTTTATGCGGATAAAATAGAAGAACTTATAAAATAAACGTTTATTGCAAAGAAATATAAAAGTTCACGTTGATAAAAAAAACCTTTGGGGCAATAAATATGTTTGAAGTAATTCACATTATGCAATCTAATAAATCCCTCAAACTTCATTCACAACTGATTAGTTTTTGTTTATGTAGTTTAAAGCACCCTTAACACTTACTCAAACAAACCAACAAAATCCACGTAATATACATTTTATCGCGAAATTAATCTAATTTACTGTTTCATATTTATTTAAGAAACACATCCTTTATTCAATTCTTAGGTCTTCTGTTTATTTGTTTGGAATTTAAATGTTAAGAGTGAGACGCAATCCAATTACATAATGAGTTTATTTACACAGACTAACAAAAGAGAGAAACAAAATGATTTTGTACTGGCTTCAAATTCCCCCACCCTCTCCATCACCGAAAAACAAGACTAAACTAGCGTGACGCTTAAGGTGCGGCAGAAGGGAGCGCAAGTAATTTTACAGTTTTTATAGCAAAATATTTTTTGGCCAAAATAAATCAAATAGTTCTCCAGTTGCAACATAGAATTTAGTTTTATGCACATGCTAGTATTTACAGATCTTGAATATCTGTCAATGGTGTCCTGGAATTTTGTCAAAACTTTTTAAATAAGGAGAACATTTTTCGACAAAATTCCAAGATATCCTTGACAGATACTCAAGATCTGTTGATATTAGCGTGTGGAGAAAACTAAACTATATGTTGCTACTGGAGAAATAAATGATTTATTTGGCTAAAAAATCTCTAAAAATACTTGCGCTCCCTTCAGCTGCACCTTAAGGTGTGTATGTCGGGGGCGAGGGGGAGGGGGGGATGATGTGAGGGATGCGAGAAAATGTGTTTTGGCAGGGTTTTTTCTAGCTAAATATTTCGTTGGTCAAAATAAAATATTGCTCATTTAGAAACATAAAGATTTATTTTCTTGAGTTAGTGACCCCAATAGTTGTCTAAAATTTGTCATGATCATAGCGTCATTTGATAAGAAACTCTTTAAGTGAAGAGAAAATGTCAATAAATTTCAGGACACCCTACAAATATTCAACAATTGTTGAAGTCACCATGTGAAGAAAATTTATCTATGTTTCTACTGAAACTATAATTGATTCAGAAGAAAATTTATCTTTATGTTTCTATTGAAACAATAATTGATTTATTTGGTCCAAAAATGTTTTATATAAAAACTGCAAATCACTATACAAAAAAAAAAAAGCATTTTATAAAAGTTCAACTATACCAATGGAAAAATCTTTCGACCCTCAGCTGGATTTGAACCCACAAACATTGGGTCCTGAGGCGAGTACTTTACACCAAGATCACCGAGATCATCTTTACCTAGAGTTCATACATCGTAAGAGTGTTGGTAGATGACAGCTAGCAGAATATTTAAAAACAGTTTGAAAAAAGGATTGAAAATAAATTGTTTGTTGTAGAACTGCCAAAAGTGACAACAAACCAACATTGGGCCTAGGTCTTTTAGAACACATGGTTTGGCGAATGGATACGTGAGAGTAGTGCTGGTAAGTTTCGTTAGCTGTCACTTACCTACACTCCTACCGTATACGGGGTATAGTGATGTAGTCTTGTGTCAGTGGTGTGGGAAAATCAATAATTCACTCAACGTCTCAGGAGGAGTTTAACAACGCACCCGGATGTATATTGTATTCCACTGACAAGACGCGGACTACAATGAATGAAACGGATTTCTCGGTGTTTGTCTGTGTATATGAGGGCAATTTCACGCTTCGGAGGATAAACCGTGGGACGTTATGAACATTATCAACTGAGAAGGCACGATAAGACATAAGCTAGCTACCATACACGTACACAAGGTGCTTATAAATTTTATCATAATAAATGTTACACTAACATTTGCACTGCATCGTACTGCTCATCCAAGATCCCCGTATTAAATATATATATATATATATATATATACATAAAAGAGTATATATATATATACATAAAAGTGTATATATATACATAAAAGTGTATATATATATATAAAAGTGTATATATATATATAAGTGTATATAAAATATATAAAAGTATATATATATAAAAGTGTATATAAAATATATAAATATATATAAGTGTATATAAAATATATAAATATATGTATATACACTTATATATAAGAAAATATGTATATACACTTTTATATATAAAAATAATATATGTGTATACACTTATATATTTTTATATACACTTATATATATATAAGTGTATATAAAAATATATAAATAAATGTATATTAAAATCTATATAAAATATACATAATATATATGTATATGTATTCAAAATATATATATTGGGTATGAATGAGGCATATATAATAGAGAATAAATGTACCCTAATTTGCATGGAGAGGAAGTAATAAAAATATAGGATAAGATTACTCTTAGGACACCTGGCCAGGAATTAAACCCTGACCTCCACAACACCGGAAAACCAAACGCTTAAATTGCATGCCCACCGATGCGGGTATTTTTACTATTTTATTATTTAGCTATGTAAATATATTTTAAAATACACTCCACAGTAAAATATTAAAGTATTGTGTAAAGTAATATGTTATTATTTTCTTGAATTAAATATCATGTTAATTTTATGAAAACAGAATAAAAAAATCAAATATTTATCCAGTAGAAACATTTAGTTTAATTTTTATCTACATGGTGATATAAACAGTTGTTTAATATTTTTGTCGAGGATGACCTGGAACTTAGTGACAGCTTTTTCTCTTCGCGTAACAAATTTCTCATATAATGACTATATGTCCTTAACATATATTTAAAAACTGTTGATATCAACACGTGAAGAAAATTAAACCACTGGAGCAATTTTTTATTTAGTTTGTTTAAAAAAGTTTTGTTATAAAAACTTCAAAAACATTTAAGTTTTCTTGCGTCCCTTACACTCCCGCCTTTAAATGCAGATTTTTTGTTTATTTTTTCTCTTCAGAAGTAAAATATCCGGACTATTGAAAACCCGTCAATCAAGGAAACTAACTATAAAATGTATTCATCTGACAAATTCTTCATGCGAGAAACTAATGTAAATTTGCCAGAGTAAACCGTTTTAAAAGCTCATCAAAACAAACCGGTTGCACTTATATTTAAGTTATATAGGCTTTATAATTTTATGTTTTACTTAGTTTACTATCGATATGGACGATTCACATATTTTAAATAGTTGGTTAGAAGTAGTATAAGGGTAATTTTGAGGAAATGTAAATGAATTTACATGGTGAGATATATATCGGATATATAGGATAAAACACTTTAGCACACTTGAAACAGATTCAAACCCTAGACCTCTAGCAAATCTGACTCGATGAGGCAGACTACTTTGTCCGCGTATGCAGCATGGAGGTTCCTTAATGTCTAAAACGTGCTTAAAATACAGCTTCTATCGTGCGTATAACCTGAACATGCAGTAAGACGCAGTAAATTTAAAAAAAGAAGCTTCCGTTAAAATTTGTTGAATCGAGTGCACACTTGTAAAGAAGATGGCGGTGGGCAGTTTCAGCCTAGTGTGACGTGGCCTATTGTTTGTTGTATCGTGGAGGCGAGTCAATATTTGCTGATAGTCATCCCAACATCCGTACAAATTACTTCCCACTACTCAAAATGTAAGAAGATAAATAATGGGGAAGCTTGATACCTTCCTCCTAAGTAATAAAATAGTGTAGCAATAGTTGTTTTCGTTTTTTTTAATCACCCCATCATACTACCCATTCGTATTATACGCATATGTACTAATTACGCTAATGTGTGCATGGCCACCAATAAAAGTTAGCCATTAGTAAGATATACTACCTCCAATTTTATATATATATATATATATNTATATATATATATATATATATATATATATATACACATTATAAATTTCAATAAAGGTCCCCAAACGTTAGTGGGAGTTCAAGGGGAAGGGTTCAAAAAACAGTCAAAAAACCTCGAAGCCTAGAAGACCCAGTAGGCTGAAATTATACAGGCATGTAGTCTCGAGTCCAAAAGGATGAATAAATACTGGGTGATCATAAATATGTATTGGGGCCCACAAAATGGGTGGTTTCTAAAAGACTAAAGTCATAAGATTGTTGAATCCTAGAAGAGCTAGGAAGCTGCAATTTTGTAGGCAGGTAGCGCCTATCCAATAAGGGTGTAGGGGTGCTTGCCGACGGAAAATTTCAATGTGGCCACTAACATGGGGGGGAGGGGGGGATTTCTATAAAAACCAGAGATGAAAAAAATCTCGAAGCATAGAAGACCCAAGAAGCTGAAACTTTTTAGACAGGTAGCCACTAAACAATAAAGGGTAGAGTAGTATTTGGTGGTGGAAAATTTCAGAAAAACAAAGTCGCAATACTATAGAAGCCCTAAAAACATAAGAAGCTTAAAATTTTCTGTAAGGTAACCTTCAACCTAAAAGGATTTAAAAAAATCTTGGTGGCCGAAAATTTTCTTTGAGGTCTTCAAAATATGATGTTTTGAAGAAACCAAAGTAAAAAATTTCAAGAAGGCCAGAAGAGCTAGCTGAAAATTTTAGGCAAGTATTTCCTAAACCATAAGGGTTTAGAAATACTTGGTGACTAAATAATCCAATAGTGGCCCTTTAAATAGGGGCATTTCCCAAAAACCAGAGTAGAAAAATTCTCAAAGCTCAAAAGATCCAAGAAGCTGAAATTGTGCAGACAGGTAGCCCCTTGACCTAAAGTGTGCAGGAATATTTGGTGAAAGAAAATTCCCAAGCGGAACACCAAAATGGGTGGAGTTTTTTTTTCTTTCAGAAAAACAAATTCAAAATACTTTCTAAGCCCAATATATAACGTAAGCAGAAATTTTTGGCGCAGGTAGTCTCTAACTCAAAAGGGTGTAGAAGTATATGGTGTCAAAAAATTCACATGGATAGCCCCAAAATGTTTTTTTCAAAAAAATAGAGTCGATAAACTCTCGAAAACCAGTAGACGTAGGAATTTGAAATTTGTAGGTAGGTACTCATTAACCAATATTTCATACAGGTAGCCCCTAACACAAAAAACAAAATGTATATATGCACAAAAATTTTTGTTTTTAATGAATTCTTAAGTTGAGGAAAAGTTTCACACTTTCGTTGTGGTAAGTATTTGCTCCAGTATAGAGTCTTTAATTTAAATGCACCCCTCTGATTTGGAGGGTCACTAAAATATGATTCTCCTCCGCAATCATTGCCCTAAAAATGCCAATGAGACCTTATTACACTACCATAAATGAAGCCGTTGATGTCTGTTGTATTTTTAGTATTTAATATATACAATAGAACTGCGATACACATTGACGGGTATGCGAAATAAATGCCAAACTCATTTAGTCTAGCTTACCAATGATGAGGAGCTTGGGATTCAAATCCCAGCCAAGTTTATTCGGGATAGTTTTTCTTCTATGGTTTCCCCACTCTCTAAGCAAACATGGTTATATTTATTTTAAATTGCATCGTTCTCATCTCCTTTTTCATTATCTTTTTTAACACCATGTCTTATTATTATTATTATTATTATTATTATTATTAGCACCGCGTCTTACTACCCGTTCGGGTTATACGCACTTACGCTAATGTGTAATGGTAGGGTAATTGTGAGATGAAATGGAGGACCTACAGTTTAACGTGGAATCCGAACCACGGTGGAGGCCTGGCATTCCTCACATTCACAAGATGTCTTGTCAGAGAACACCATGTCTTACTATCCGTTCAAGTTATATGTCTATGAACTAGTTACACTAATGTGTTGTATTAGAAAGGTTGAATTTAGGGGAAGGGTAATCAAATTTGAGTAGAGGGAGAGTGGAAAATAATTTTGGAAAATTATTCTCAGTACACCCGAGAGGGATGGGATCCCGATCTCCCCATCTTCGGCAGTCTAGTCTATAGTAAAATTAGCTTCTGAGACCATGCAGCCACTGAAGCAGGTATTACTCTAATTAAAATGCGTATATTCCAGATTAAAAATAATGTGTGGTGTAAAAAAAAATTAATTTTGTGCTGATTCTTTGTGATACCATTTTCATTAACCAGCCTCGTGTTGTAGTGGTCAGTGCATCTGACTACGAACCTAGGATTCCCGGGTCCGATTCCCGGCTGATACTTTGGGATAAGATAAAAATACCCGCATGTAACCAGGTTTTGGTAAATTGGGCTTAAGACTCCTCCTGGCCCACACGCTAAAAAAATTAATACAAAAAAAATAATAATAAACGCATTTCCGTATTAACGCACCTTTTAAAAACTATGATTTTATTTAGTGTCACAAAATTATTCAATTTTAAAATCCTTCCCGTAACAGAATTATTTGATTTTTAAGACTACAGTAGACACTGAAAGCTTAATTCAACGTTTCCATGAAATCCCCTTAATATTTAACCAAGGTGACCTGGTGGTCTAGGAGTAAGGTGTCGGGCTTCTGTGCTGGGGGTCCGGGGTTCAATCCTTGGTCCCGGCACAGATTTATCTGATTGCCAAACCCTTCCTTCATCTCTGACAAGACGCGCATTAATCACAACTTGTGAATGTGGAGAATGCCAGGCCTCCACCGTGGTTCAGATCCCACGTTAAACTGTAGGTCCTCCATTTCATCTCACAATCACCCTATCATTACACATTAGCGTAAGTGCATATAATCCGAACGGGTAGTAAGACGCGGTGTTAATAAATAATAATATTTAACCCCATTAGCAAAGAGCACATAACTGAGCTCCAATATTTGCAGGCATTCGTCTACACCCCCGATCCTACCCCTTCCATCCCTTAATCCATTTCCATGATCCTAAACGAACGAGTCTCAACGTCCGGTATCCCGGATACGACGGTCCGAGCGGAGCGTGATGTAATGCCGCGTGGGCCGACCCCATCAATCCGCCAGGACTCTTAACGGTCGTTGAGAGGACAGTCCGGGGCTTCTGGTCCCTGGAGACGCGGAACACGACAAGCAGGCAACTGAAATGGTGGTCAATAAACGGAGAGAGGGCGAGGGTTCATACAACCAGTTGCATTACGTGGCTCTTCCGGGATATTTTATAACCCTCCCTTGCCTTACCGTCGGAACCAGGCGAATCTGATTCGGCAGTTTCGCGTGATCTGACGTATCACTTTCGTGTTGGACTCGATTGTCAGTGACGGGGATATTGGGGGTTGAGAACTGATCCAAAATACTAAGGTTTTTATTTTCTAAATTGTTTCCCACCCTCCCTCCACGCAAATGTTCGTATCTTTTCTCTAGATCTCTGTTATCCTTATTTTCACTAGATACCATAATTTATTATTATTGTTATTATTAGCACCGCGTCTTACTACCCGTTCGGGTTATACGCACTTACGCTAATGTGTAATGGTAGGGTGATTGTGAGATGAAATGGAGAACCTACAGCTTAACGTGGAATCCGAACCATGGTGGAGGCCTGGCATTCTCCACATTCATAAGTTGTGATTAATGCACGTCTTGTCAAAGGTGAAGGAAAAGTTTGGCAATCAGATAAATCTGTGCCGGGAGGATTGAACCCCGGACCCCCAGCACAGAAATCCGGCACCTTACCCCTAGACCACCAGGTCACCTACCATAATTAATGTATGTCTATAATAAGAACGGGTTCTAAGACGCCGTGGTTAAAAAAAAAAGAAGTTAGGCAAGTGGAGTGGGAGTTGAACCTTTTTTATGTAGGGAAGGTTGAGATTAATAAATAAATAAAAAAAGGTTCAGATGGGATTCCGGTGGAACTGTCCCAGACAATTTTTGATAGGTTTCTTCTGCCCCTAAAATCTATTTAGAATGGTGCTTCCACATTTTTAATATTATTTAAAAAAATGGATCTCTCTTGAGACCATTTGAAGTGGTTTTTAATGGTTGTTTTAGTTCGGTGAATCTTCAGGGAGAAAAAGGTTTTATATGCACCGCGTCTTGTTACCTTTTCGGACTGACAGCGTATACACTCTAAAGGAATAGGGATAGAAAAGGTAAAATCTAGATGTTATGTACCTTCATTTTTATGGAAGGAGAGTAGAAAAGCACCATAATCACGATGTCTTCACCGTCACCGAAAATTCATTCCGCCTTAAATCATGGTTTCACAAACTTTTTCCCAATAATTATTCACTTAGTAAGCGTTCAATGTACATGTGGACCACCGATTACTAGCAAACTGTCCCCTTGCTGAAGCTAGAAATTCTTTCTTTCTATGTGTTTATCAATCAGTAAATCATCATCAACTGTTTCCAGCATGTGGCTGGGCCCGTTTATCAGTAAATAAGAGCATTTACAACGTGGTCTAACGCGTACTATCATGTTGGACTAGACTGCCAAAGATGGGGATATCGGGGTTCAATTCCGGTCGGGTGCACTGAGGGTGGTTTTCCTAAATGGGTTTCTACGCTCCCTCCACGCAAAGGTGGGTGCATTTCCTCTAAATTAATTCTTTATACTCCCTATCCAATTAGTGTAATTAGCACATAAGAGTATAGCCTAAACGGGTAGTAAGACGTGGTGCTAAAATAAAAGCATTCAATTTTTTTATATTAAATATTGTTTCTTGTACACATTTCACATGTATTACTACTTGTAGTACAAGGTATTTTTTATTTAGCAATCTTAGCTTGTCAATATTGTACTATTTAGCTCTTTCACATAATATTTTTTTCCCCCTGTAGTCGAGACTACGGACCATCTGTAAAACCACCACGGACCACATTTTCAGAACCATTACTCTAGGACAATGTGACTATCAATGAGGGTCGAGGACATTTTGAAATATACGTATATTATGTAAGGTAAATTTATAAAACACAGAAATAAATATCGTTTGAAAGTCTTTTTTTTAACTATGAATTAGTCAACCACCGATTGGTTGTTGACGCGGTGTGGGAGCATTATAATTACAAGGGATATGGGAGCTTTGCAATGAGAACACATCTTTTTAATAAACAGCATTTGCTTCTGAACCGTTTTTAATACGTTCAAAACAAGATAATATATAGTTACTGAGACTAAAGTGGCTTACTTTGCCAATTTTTTCCAGTTGCCTAAGCGATTCATTTTTACCAGATGGGGCATACATGTATTATTCTTAGGACCACGTATTATTTACTACCCGTTAAGGCTATACCCACCTATATATTAAAGTAAATTCCGAAATATTCCAAATGATTGTTCCTTATAAAAAAGTGCACCGCGTCTTACTATCTGGCCCCGGAAACTCAGAACCTTTACACTAAAGTAATAGGGAATAAGGTATAATTTATGGAGAGAAAAAATATGATTCAGTACACTCAGCCAGCAAACTGAAACCAATAAGGTTGACGCGTTAGTTCGTGTGCTCAAAGATGCGGGTTTGTTTGATCTCAGCATAATACTTTTAATTTATATCCACCTTCAGTTATAAAGGGCTCCCAAAAACACTGCAAGTTGAACTATAAGTTTGAAAACTATGAGATAAATAAAATTATTCTAACTCTGTTTTTTCGAGTTGGGATTCAAACCAGAAATTACTAACACAAAATATGGCAGACAGACCACGTGGACAACCATGTAGGTCTTTATTAGTATAATACACTTTACTAACTTGTAATATACCATCATGCTAATAACATGGCTTAGGTGTTAGTGGAGAGAACCTTAACTAAGGGCAGTATTTTGGAATGTTTTTACATCAAAACATTTTCTTGATACAATAAATCAAATAATTCTCCAGAAAAACAGAGATAAATTTTCTCCACGTGATAACCTCAAAAGTTCTTGAATATCTGTCATGTAGAATTCAATGAAAACTTTCTCTCTTCATTTAAAGAGTTTGTCATAAAATGCCGCTATGCTCATGACAGATATTCATAGTTAAAAAAATGTTTTTCTATTAAAACTGAGAAACTACTAAACTTAATTAACGATCTCTAAACTCCCACCTGGATAATAATTTTTTGTCTTACTTGAAAGTGTTTTTTTAGGTTTATTGAATATTCAATAAGTGTTTTCCATTATGTTATTACTTTCCCCTGCACTTTTTTTAGACCAATACAAATATATGCAAGGTATCATGTAGTCATCACAACAAACCCTATGTCATTAATCTCAGTTTTCTAGAGCAAAGCCGCTACTTTTTCATTCAAGTAGCTCACCAGAGTAAGTTGACCCCGTTCCAGACTCACAGGAAACTCTGGAAACACCGGGGATTGAACCCGTGACATAAGTGATAAGATATAAAAGCTGCTGGTCAGAAAAATAGATATAATCTTCCTTACTACATAAATAAAGCCATTTTTAACAGGGTCACAACCAAAAATTCTAGGATAGTTGAGGATTTTTCCAGTGGTCTTAAAGCTGTCAAGCCTGATTATTAAAATTAGACTTTATATTGAACTCGTACTACTGATTATAATTTGTGTTTTATTTTCGCCATCATATTTTTAATTCGCTTGGAGCCCACTATGTTTGATGCATAATTTAGAAGTCCCCTCGAGCCCTGAAAGGTTCAACCACACTGACCCACTGTATACACTCATTATCTCTGATGGAACTGCCATGGCTACTTTTGGGAAATAAGCGATGTCATTCTCTTGTTTTCATGAGGTCAAGCTTTCCTTTAATATACAAGTTCCGCAACTTTGATTCCTCAATTTTGTCAGCAGCTCCTTCTAACGCCAGAACGCCACCCTCCGACACTATCAAAAGATAAAGGAGATTTGGCAACGTTGGTTCGTCAATGTTGCCAGCAGCTCCTTCTTACGCCAGAACGCCACCCTCCGACATTATCATAAGATAAAGGAGATTTGGCAACGTTGGTTCGTCAATGTTGCCAGCATCTCCTTCTTACACCATAACACCACCTTCCGACATAACCAAAAGATAGAGGAGATTTGGCAACAGTAAACCAAGATAAACGTTTTCTCCATAAGACCTGTAGTTCCCTCAAAGGTGATAGTGGGTATAGTAGGAATCTTTTAAGAAGGAACCTTTAGAAAATACAAGTTATTTGTCTGCCAACATTGATATAACTTTACCTTATAATTAGTATCATGTCATAGATATTTATATTATCCATAAAAAGTGTCAATTTAAGATGACATAGATTTACTCATAAATATGTGAAAATGGTTTTAGTAGCTGCATAATGAATGCTTCCTTGGTCAGAATGGCTGGGAAGGTAGGATGTCGGATATCAGCCCAATTTGTATGCACTATCTTTGCTTTGGTTGGTATTTAATTACCTATATGTTTATCTCTTTCCCTATTAGTCATATCTAACCTTACCTAACCCAACATAACAACGCTGACAGTCCTAATATTATGTAAAATTTGAAGGAAAGTTTGGTTGGTTCTTGAGCAGAATTACTACTGATAAATAATAAGTGGTGATTAATTCTTATTTGACTGTTTTAGTAACTTTTATAACCGTCTAAAATATTCCTTCTTTTATAAATCGAGTTGTAGAATTCATACTATTGCAAGTCCTTTAATTAAGCTAGGTTAGTCTTCTAAAATTTGGGTTTACTTGTGAATGTAGTTAATGCTCCACTATTAAATTGGGTTTGTTTATTTCTCTTAGTTATTTTTTGAGAATATATTTACTGTATTTGTCTTCAGGTTAAGTTAATATCAGTCACTAAAAGCGTGTGTAGATATTTAATATGTATCAGTGCATATACATTTTAAAAATAATTTTGCAAATATCTCCTTTTATGCTTTTGTATTTCAATAAATTAAAATGGATATTTCAAACAAATTTCTCTATCAGAACATGACTTTCAAACTAACCTAATATAGGAAACTAAACGCAAATAAACAATTAGCCATAGTACTAGGAATGATAGTAGTATAACAATCTCATACACAAAGTATAATGTTAGTTATTATCTGGACTCAAAGCAAGTTATTCTTGACTTAAAAGCCAAACGAGTATAGTGAATTAAGTTATGGCATAGTCAATTATGTCGGTTCTAGAAATACATATTTATTTTCCTCTAGGATTAATATTTTCTAAAAGTTTTCTAGTTGACACTTATGTGTCTATACGAAATGTTAAAAAAAAATATTAGGGATAATAATTTATGATATTTATTAAACATTGAAAGAGCTTGTTACAAAATACATTGACATATTTTTCTATGACTATTCTTTAAGTTTTTCTTCTTATCTTTTATAAAAACAAATTAAGTTTAAAATAATGAATTAAGAAATTAATGGTATATTTGTACACTCGTTTTTTAAATCCAAACAAATTAAAAGAAACGAAGCTACTCTAATTTTGATTCATTTGATTATGTTGGTGCATTAGTATATTTTATTGATAGAAAGTGATATATGAAAGAATTTTATAAATACTGCTTTAAAACTCCACACTAAATAAACATATTGTTTAAAAAAATCTTCATTTTAAAATCGTCATTATCTGAACCAATGGGTGGGTGGACTAGGTGGTCGCTTCTGATTTGTCAGTTATAAGAATGTTGGCGTTATAATCACTGTTTATACTAAACAGTTTTTAATCCTCCTCAATGAAAATATAAACACATCTCTTCCTTACACTACTAACTCACTCATCCACACACCAGTAGTGTAGATATCTGTATATTTCTGACGGGTAATGAGACGTGGATTACGATTTCTTTTTATAAATAGAATCATTCGAAAATGAAATATTGTTGTATACTGCATTTAAATTAACTCGCTTGTCCCCAGTTGTCTATTAGCCGGATTGTCAAGGTTTAGTCAGTGACAGGGTGCATGTGGCATGAACAATGCTCTCATCCACCCCCTTCCAACCACAAACCCCCACCCTTCCACCCCAAATGTAAATCCCTTTTCTCTCCATAAAAATGTCATTTATTTAGTTCGTTTGAACTCATCTTCTGAGTCCTATATACTTAGTTAAAACAAATTAAGTAGGCATTACAGGGGCGTTCGTTTATGTTTTACGTAAGCAATTTAAGGGGATAGGGAGGTTCTAGCTTTGCTTATTTTTGCTGGCAAGGGGTGAGGGGGCGTTTATAATAATGCTTACATAAAATAGAGAGAGACGGGCGAGAATGGTGCAGTGATCCAGCCACCCCAAATTGGCACTTGATAATTATAAGAGTCGAGACATCGATTCAAGGACCTTGCTCATCAGAATAAAAGTTTTTTTTATGGTAATACAATAATTCATGCGCTCAATATAATACTATTTTATAATTATAATTTTACCTATGTGATTCAATAAATTTAAATTCATTTAACAAAAGTGTTTATTGTGAATACTTTGCACCATTAATTTAAACCTTTACGTTATTAATTACTATAAATTTATAAATTACATGAAAAGTAATGGTTGTCCTTGTGAGCAAAATATAAAAAGTACACAGATATAACGTTAAGAAGACGTGAGAATTAGGAGAGGGGATATCGGGCGTTAGTTTATTTTTGATTACGAAGGGTGATAGGGTTAAAATGGGCTAAAAGATGCTTAGACACCCCCTTACTCATTTTTTGTGCTAATTTGTACAAATAATGAATAGTTGAATTAATTTAAAAATTAAAACCTTACAAAGTACGAAGTTGGTAAATTATATTGGTTTTAATGATTAATATTACTATAAGCTACTTTTGCAGAATTAAATATAATGTATTTATAAACCATATATATATTAAGAGTCCTATTATTTGAGAATATCAAATACATAGTATTATAACTAGCTAATTTTTTATGAATTCTTCTTGTTTTATATTAGTATTTACTGTTTCTTTTTCATTAAAAAATATGGTAAGCCCATTTAAGAGTTAATCTAACTCCACAGATATAATGCGTATATTAGGTAGGTAATAGAGCTAGAACCAGGCGTATTATCGTAGTATGGTGACCTGTACTCTTATTAAGTAAACATTGTAACTGAGACTGGTAAAATCAGTTTATAATATTTAAAAAACATATATCAAAACTTAAAAATAATGATTTTAGACTAAAAGAAAGTCTCTGGTCCCAATTTGTTTATTGTCACGCTAAGAATAAATTTAACCGCACTTTTATGAAATTTATTTTTCGAGCGTAACTGTATATTAAATATCTCATTAAATAAATCGAAAGGGCTCTTAAAGTTAAATTTGAATTTGATGTAGGCTTTAAATGCTGATAAGCCCCTTGATGATTACCCTAAGTTTAACCTCTATACACCACTGTCTAAATGGTTGCATTTGTAGTATTTTAGGGCTTGGCCCTCTTATAAGGAAGATATTCTCCCACTATGGTACAGAAGCCCCGTGGCTTCTTTAATGCTGACTGACCGCTCACAGCTGACGTCTGACAGTCAACATTTATGTATATACCTACATTTTGACTGTCAGAAATGACAGCTGATAAACACATTTTTGTGCAAATCATAGGGTTTGGCGCAGGGATACATAATTTGGTCTGGTAACTTTTTAAAGCCGTCAGCTGTCAGTTTTGAGCTGTCAGTCAGCACCAAAGAAGCCATGGGGCTACTGTAGTTCTTATTAGCAGGGATGTAGAATCGGAGTCGATAAAAGTGTGCCAACTCCGGCTTTGAAATAAAAACTTATAATATTAAAACGATACATGGTAAATATATTATTTTAATTTTATACTTTTAATTATTGTTTATGACCTATATTTATAGTTTGGATTTACAAATTTATTCACATAATGCCAAAGAAGCGTCCAATGAAGTAATATTTATCGGAGCATTTTACTGCAATCAATTTGTTATTATTAATTAATAATACATTAGTAATTTATGAAAGAGTCAAAGTGTTGGCGTACCGACGAGTCCACAGCCCTGATTATCAAAATGGTGGTTATGAAGATAGAGAAATGTCTAGATCAACTTAACATATTCACACTCCAAGTCATATGATCTGCCGATGTCGCTTTTGATAAATATTATCAACACCTATAAAATAAAATTGCTATAATAATTCAATTTCAACAATCCTGCCCCCAAAAATATATGTTTATATTTTCTAAAAGGCCCTTTCTATGAAAATTGGAATGTAGTCATATGATTATACAAATATAAATATGATATGTTGTTTTTTGTGCTGCCAGTTTTACAAACGCACTTTTGAGTTTAATAATTTTCTATTATTTATTTAAAATTTCTTTTGATATTAGTGGACAAGAAGAAAATAATTTGTAGGCCGCAGGTATGGAGAATATGGGTCTAAATTAATCAACACTTAAAGTAATGTTTAGTTGACTCAAAAGCAAACACTTCCTTCTTAAAGTGCGGCAAAAGGTAGCACGAGTAATTTTACAGTTTTTATAGCATTATATTATTTGGAACAAAATAAATCAAATATTTCTCCAGTAGAAACGTAGAGTTTAGTTTTATGCACATGCTAATATCAACATATCTTGAATATATGTCAAAGAGTGTCTTGGAATTTTGTTAAAACCTTTTGTTTTTATTTAAAAAGTTTTGACAAAAAATTCCAAAACAACCTTGGCAGATATTCAAGATCTGTTGATATAAACATGTGCAGAAAACTAAACTCTACGTTGCTGCTGGAGAAATAATTGATTTATTTTGTTCCAAATAATATAATGCTATAAAAACTGTAAAATACTTGCACTCCCTTCTACCGCAGTGCTAATTGGGTACATAAAAGCGCGCTAGATGTAAGTGGCTGTGCGTTCTTTTGCTCCAGTAACTCCACCCATATCCCCCCTCTCCCCCCAAAGAGGTGAAACGGCTCATCAAGCGAACTAGCCGATGATAAAACGAGGATTTCTTGATGCAACTTCTTCAGTAGACTGCGTTTATGACGGTTTTAAAAGACCGTTGTTTTACTTTGGCGACAATAGTGGGATTAAGACAAAGACGGTTCACTACCAATGCAAGCACAGTAGAGGCAATAAAAACAACCGTATAAAATACTGAGACGCCTGGTTTTTCGTTTCTTTTTTGTTTTTTACCTCCCGCCGTATACTCCAATACAAAATATTAAAACAAAATGGAAACAACCAATTCATGGAACATTAAACTTGATATTTTAATGCTTTGTTTACATAGCGGATTGTTATAAACAGTTTTTTTAAAAGAGCCATAAAACATTAACTTTGGTTCCTAAATAAATATAATAAACATTTTATAGGGGAGGTGAAAGTATCTTTATCAAATATTAATCCTTTTGTAAAATAAAAAGGAGTATTGTATACACAGTATATTAATAGTTTCACGATTTTTATAGAAGATATCCGAATAAACGTGTTTAATTTATTTTTTCGAAATAAAGTAGGTCAGGAATGGAGAAAATGTGGCTTTTTGAAATGTTCGGTGAGGGATTTTTGCATATTTAGTAAATTGTGTAAGTTCATCTTTATTAAACTATACATTCTCAAACGGAGTGTGATTAAATCAATTAAAATTAAATAAATAATATTATTTTTCAAGCATAGTGATTTAATGTTATTTGTGCTAAAAATTCTAGTTTGCCACTAACGATTTACAATTCCTGTTTTTGATATGATTCTAAAAAAAATCTAATAATTTAATTCTTTAGGAATTTTGTTCAACTACGGGTTTTTCCTTATTTTTAATTGATACTCAGGTGAATAATTTATGTTTTTACATGTGAATAAATTCCTGACATATCAATTTTTAACCTTGAATAATTAATTATTTATTACTTCCATCAATTCATATTCTTAATCGACGGCATATACTTTTTATGTTTTAACAATCTCATCTTTTATTACCCCCTTTTTTCATTACTTTATGTTAATTGTTTCTGAAGTGTAATAACTAATTAAGCAATTGTCATTTTACCAACTACCTTCCTTATATTTCTCATTACTTTCTTCTCCTTACTACAGTTAAATGAATTTAACTAATATTAGGAAGATTGTGTTTCGAGGAGAATGGAAAATATTTGGGAAAAACCACCCTCAGTACACCCGACTGGGATTCAAACCTTGATCTCACCGTCATCGGTGGTCTAATATACTACGAAAGTAGCGTATTAGATTATGCGGCCACTGAAGCGGGTTTCATGAAAATGGCTTTTGCCCATTTTAACTAACGTAACATAAAAAATGTGAAATCAAATTGACTCCAGTTATTGGCAATGGAGGCTAACTATAAGTTCAGACCCGCCTCGGTGGCGTAGTTGGCTAACGCGCTTGTCGTGTTGAGCTCGACTGCTGAGTACGGGGAGATCGAGGTTCGAATCTCGGTCGGGTGAACTTGGGGTGGTTTTTCCTAAATGGTTTTCCACTCTTCCTCCACGCAATTGCGGGTTCACTTCCTCTAATTCAACCTTCGCAATTCTTAATCTATTAGAGTAATTAGTACTTAGAGCGTATAACCCGAACGGGTAGTAAGACGCGGTGCTTAATATTATTATATTATTATTATTATAAGTTCAGGGAACACTATTTAGTAATGGAATTAAAGCCTAATCACCTACGTTAAAAATAAACCACACTATATAACTACAATAATAAGGTAGGTCTGGGAAAGGTATAATTTAGAGAAAGTTTATCCATGTTTTTAATAAAGAAGATTTGGAAACTATTGATGAAAATACCCCCTCACAATAATCTAACCAAGACATCTCTGTCATTAGAAACTTGGACTTTAAAAACATATACAAACCTTATAAATATGATATATATTGGTAGTTAGTATAGGTGTATATATATATATATAT
>CABFOW010000754.1:61635-75885 GCA_902141385.1 Timema californicum | reverse complement strand
ATTCCCCACATTCACAAGATGTCTTGTCAGAGGTGAAGGAAGGGTTTGGTAATCAGATAAATCTTTGCCGGGACCGAGGATTGAACCCCTGCCGCCAGCATAGAAGTCTGACACCTTACCCCTAGACTGCCAGGTCACCATGAGTATAACTATGATGGATAATAAAATGCGTTGGAATAAAATATACACAGCAAACCAAGTAAGTTTCAATATAAACTCTCACCCCCTTAATGGTTTGAATGGTCTAAGGCGTCACTCTTTCAATAAACTGGGCTGTTGATGACGAGGATAACCGGGTTAAAATCCTGGTCAAGAGTACCGAGGGTGTTTTTTCCTAAATGGTTTTCAAACTCTACTTCTAAGCAAATGCGGGTATATTTCCATTAAATCAACCTTCCTTGTCCCTAACGCATTAGTATAACCTTACATATGCTTATAGCCCAAACGGGTAGTAAGACGCGCTGCCAAAAAAAATACAAGGCTACGAATGGCTCCCAATTTACTATAATTAGGTGATGATAAAATAAGGGGTGGTAAATAAATGTAACCACGTAAATAAAATAAAAACGCAATCATGAATCTATTTGGCAGCCAATTTCAATACGTGTTTTGTAGTCGAGTTAATGGAAGTGGTTTCCCCTCTTGGCCACCAGGTTGAGCTGATTCATTAGTACTTCACAAATACTAACCTAATTCTGACAACCCGTTAAGTTACAGTATTGTCCAAAATAGCCCATGACAACGTGAACTTCTATAGTTTTAAACGGTTTTGTAACATTTATGTGTTTTTTTAAAAATAAAATTGACATAACTTATGGCCTCAGTTTTGCCATAAGTTGTTAATAAATCAAGATTCAGATAGTGAGTAAACAAATCCGTGAAACGTTGGTTCGAAATCCAGGAAAGTCAATTTTTTTTATTTTTTTTAGTAACCTTCCCTAATTTCCCCTACCAGCATATTAAATATGCTAATCTCCAAATGAGATAAGATGGTCTGGAGGTAGAAAGAAATCAGATCGGTTTGTACCTAAGCACAGAAGATTAGTTTAAATTTAAGAGCCAATCTCACAACCGATTATTCCAGGAAATTAAATAAATATACGACTAAGCTCGAACGATAAAAATAGTCGAAATCCTGTTTCCTGTTTATTTAAGTACAGCGTTCTTCTACCTGTTCAGGTTACACGCACTCTGCATTCTTCATTTGACAAAAATACAATTGGGATCAGTTTTAGAGTATTTTAATACTAACGTTTTTTTTAAATTTTGTTTATTCTTTTAAGTATTGTTAAACGGTTTCACTGGCCTCAATTTTACCATTTTTAAAGTGGAATAATGAAAATCGAACCCTAATCTGACATCTGAAGGATAAAATGGCTCTTAATTTGTGACTCATTTTGCCATGAATATATATGTAAATATTATTTTGATGGCTTTAAAAGTTTTTTTAGAGTAGGTCTTTATGGTAATTCTCATTCTCCATCACTGCAGATCTGTGCAGATTTTAGTTCATCGCTAAACAAAGGCAGTGGGGTTAAGAGACCCCCTCCCCCCATATATTTTGTGGCTACATACGTCACTGACTAGAATTTAACTTTCGCTCCTAGTAGTTGAATGCCCTGCAACACTGTCGGCCCAGATATATAAAATGTTTTATTGCAAGAAAACTATTAAAGATTAATCCACAATACATTTACAGGATACAAAATAATGTCAGGTGGTTTAAGTATGTAATATCTGGTTTCCTTATAATACCTGTGATGAACACCTGGCCTTAAAATGTCTTAATTTCTTCCAAGGCCACAGGCACCCAATTCTGATGCATAGAATATTTTGTAAAGGTGCTGCACTTACAGTTTGACTTGCGTACATAATAGTTTGATCAACGAGTTGTTAATAAAATTCAGGGATACAAAATTAATTCAGAACTGTCATAACCTCTTCAGGATAATCAATAACCATATTTGCATCTGGATTTCCAGTAAAGGATAAAGGGGAAAGCCGGTAAAGTTGAGTAAATTTTGGTGGACTTAGTATGACGTCAATGCTGGTTTCAACGTTACCATCTGCTTCACTCTCTATATCAAATGGAATTAGTTCATTTTATGAATCAAAGTCCTTAATTTTGAAATATATTTAAATATCTTAAAAATAACCCTGGTAAAATAGTCAAATGTTATCCCTTATGGCTGAAAGAATGTGTTTTTTAAAAGGCCCTTACCTAGAAAATTGAGCTGTAGATCTTAAAAATCTTTACAATATTCGATATATTTTAAATTATTAACAGTCGTTCCAACTTTATTAATACTACAAGAATTGATTTATTATTTTTAAGCTGATAAAAACATTCTATTTTCTGAAATTATGTAAAGTTGATGGTCTTTGAGGAGTGAATCTTTAACTATAAAGTCAAATGAGTCCTCATATACATAACTTTTCCAGATAAATTGTATTTAATATATTTTAGCGTTATAATTTGCAGCCATCGCTACAAGATTCACTAGTGAATATATATACATACATACATACATACATACATACATACATACATAAATATACACACATATATACATACATATATAACAGAAAAACCTACAAAATAATCAGATTTTAACTAAAAACGAATATGAATAAGGTATTAACAGCTCCCTTATTCTTGAAAGAATTCATAAACAAATCTCTGAAGCGTGATTAGTTGCATATTATGTTTAAATATTATTCTCAACCTAGATGAATATTTAGAAAATAGTATAGTCTTTGAATCAAAAAATGAAACCTGGACGCGGGTATCAAACACGGATGGCATTTTTCAAATTAAAGACTACTATATTTAGATACGGCTAAAACTTCTAATTACAAACATAATAGTTTGACTCTTTTTTTTAATTCATAAAATATAATATCTCAAATTACCTGTATCAAACTGTGGAGCATGAGATATGAGACATCAGGCTAATAATGAATTGAGCTACAAATGCTTAATAACAGACCAGTGGTGGCTCGTGTCATATAAATTAGGGTGATTACAAAATTGCAATGGAAAATTTGTTAATATAGACCTGGGATTATCAACCAGTAGTCTACGGTACTTGGGGGTGTCTCTAGTTCACTCAAGTGTGCCACAAAATCTTAAAATGGGAGGGGGGTTGTAGATATTAAAATAATATTTAAAAAAAATTCCGGCACAAAATAATGACGATAAATAAACAAAAGAAGGTTTTTTCTTTTAGCGTCTCTCTGAATTCCACGTGCCACGGAACCCGACGTGAGACACCTCTACGCAAATAGTTAAATTTGACCAGAAAAGTGATCTATCTTTGGCTGTTTTTCGGCTTGAATTGGCAGAGGAATACCCTAAACTACTGAGAAAAGCAAAAAAAAAAAACCTATTGCCTCACTCAGCTTCCTATTTGTGCGAGCAAGCTTTCTCAGCTGAGGAAATAATAAAATCCAAAGTAAACAATAGACTGCTAAGTATGAGGATGATATTCAGGTTGAGTTATCAGCCATTAGGCCAGATATAAAACTTCAGTTCTCCAAATATCAATCATAAGTCTTAAGTTAGTAATAGTTGTTTTCCTACTGATGACTGTCTATTATTCATTATTAGTGATCTCACATTATAATTGGCTAGTGTGATATTTTATTTATTTCTTAAACTATTAGGCCTACTCTATGTATTTTATTTAGTTCTTTGCTATTTATTTATTTCAATTAAATCAGTAAGAGAGTACCGAAAGTCAAATGCAATTTTATTTAAAGTAATTGACAAATTAAAACATGATTGATTGCTTATTATGCTACTCTGATATATTCCACTTCAAATAAAAATAAAAAATGTAAAAAACTTGAAGCTTAAGAAAATTCTAGCAAGGATCCCACGAGATTATAAGACAGTTCACAAGGGTACTGCAAATCAAGAAAGTTTGAGAATATCTGTTATAAATAGAATGTAACTATAATAATTTAAAAATAAGCTTAAAACACTTCTACCCGAATCTTTTTTTAATATTATTATTATTATTATCACTGCATCTTACTACCCATTCGGGTTATACGCACACGCTAATGTGTAGTGGTAGGGTGATTGTGAGATGAAATGAAGGACCTACAGTTTGACGTGGAATCCGAACCACGGTGGAGGTACATTCACAAGATGTCTTGTCAGTGGTGAAGGAAGGGTTTGGTAATCAGATAAATCTTTGCCACGACCGAGGATTGAACCCCTGCTGTCTTTTTTAAATAGTAAATAATTATTAAGTTCAGGTTGTAACATAAATGTAGCTAGTCATTTTACAGATTTAAGTTTTATCAATAAGTATTCCAATATTATGTTTAATTAGTCTCAAATGAGATTAAAGATTTACTTTAATTATCCCATTGTATAATAACAACCAACTAATATAATATATGGATGTTACTAAAATATTTTTTAATATTTTTATTAATTTTTTAATTAATTAATATTCTTATATATTACTTATTCTCGCCCATACCCAAATATATTAAGCCATGAATAGCATTTGAGTCAAACTTTTCGCTGGAAAAATTACTGGTCAACTTTGTTGTATGAGCCTACCTACCCACGTTGGCTCCAGACAGATAAAATAGGTAAAATCTGGAAAAATCATGACATTTTCTATGTCGGGGGAAACAGGTAAGTGCCAGGAAATTTGATAAAAAGTAATGAAAAGTCAATAAATTTTATAAAACAAGTTTCATAGTCACTCTGATCACCAATACTAAGATGTTTGTTTATTTGTTGTAAACTGTCAGTTGAACCTTGGAAATTAAAACGTGAAATCAAACTTTCTAAAAGCACCAAATAGCGAAACGTGATCTTTTGGAATCTTCTCCACCCCTGGCACAGATTCACTCTGTTATTAGCGAGTATTTGTGTCTATTTCTCAAACTCCTTTTCTCACGCTTTATTTCTCTTAAACTGTGAACTCCTCAAGGGCCAGATTATTACCGCTTTCGTTTGTTTAGTTCGTTGGAAGCACACTTCTTAGCGCCTTCTTTGTGTTCACATGTTTACGTTTGTATCAGAACTAAGACAGGGGTGTGAGCTATTTATAGATCTTCTGAAACCATGACATGGATATGTCATCCATAAAATTACATATAAATATAGTTACACTTGGTAAGTTAATTTAAAATATATAATTAGTTTGAACAATATGTTTGTATATAAATTATCCAAACTAATTATATATTGTAAATTAACCTATTAAATATAAATTTACTTAGATATAAAACTATTCAAACAAATTACATATAATTTTATATATAGTATTATTCAAACTAATGATATTGTAAATTAACCTATTAAGTTTATAGATATATAAAATTATTCAAGATAATTATATATTGTAAATTAGAATGTATACCTGTCAAGTGTATTGAAGCTAATTATATATTGCAAATTGACCTAGCAAGTATATATAAACTGTTTGTATGTCTGTTGGTTAAGATTTCCGGTCTCTGGAACCACTTAACTGATTGTACTGTAGTAACAAATTGTTCTTTACTTATGAATTTTATTTGCCTTAGCTTCAATAGCTACGTTTGTTGATGAGATAGAAAATAAAAGTGAAATTTGACATTTTTGTATTTGTTATCAAGAAGCAGGCCTACCCTAATATTTATGACGGTAACAAATTCAGAAACAAAACCATAATAAAATACAAACTAAATTATTGCGGTTAATTCTTTTATAATATTCAATTTAATGATAGTTTGGGTTTTCGAGTGAGCAATAATTGTTTTATAGAAAGTGTTTGTAGAGAGTTTGCTAAATCAAAAGTTTTAGGCTTACTTATAAACATTAATAACTATGATGTATTTAATAATTACGTTTCATTGTGAGTGTTTGAATGTTTATGTATAATTATAAACTACTAGCAGAAGTACCTGACTTTGCCCGGAGTAATCACGCAAGGCAAAGTGTGGTTGCCACGTGCAACGCCTTTATTTGCTTCAAATAGGCATAAAACACTCTCATATTTATTTCTTCTAGCCAAGTTTTTAATACATTTTAAATAATCCAACCAAAATTTTAAAATTCCCGCTTTGAGGTGCAAATGTTCATGCAAAGAGGTTACTAATTATTAAATTTCAGATCCCTACGTTAGGTAAAGTTCGTTCACGGTAGGAGTTTACCTCTGAAAGGTCTTTTTTCCTACCAATATCCTACTATATAATAGATTTCTGGTAGGGAAAAAGGCCTTTCAGAGGTAAACTCCTACCGTGAATGAAGTATAGATGTCTCTCAATGCCTATGACATACATACAATTCTTTTTCCATTTTATTAATATAGATTCCAGTGTGATTCAACCCACGGCCCACGAGATGTTTTAATCCCACGACCATGTCTTTTTGTTCTGGCACGCCAGTCTCAACGGGTTTTTAAATAAATAGTACAAAAAAAGGCGTAACCCTGATCTACATTATTGATAAGCTTTCGGCACAAAAACAAGCCAAGTCATCTCATTAATTATATTCGTAAGCCTATAGGCATAATACTTGTAGCCTGTTTCCAAGCTATTTCTTAAAAATTAAAAGTCTTATTTGTTTACCACCACTATCATTAATCTTTTAATTTAATTTAATCTAAGTTTGATTTGTTTTTAATTTAGTGACAAAGGTGTCAGTCTAATCTCATCTGGTTTGAAGGTGACGAGAAAACTAGGACTCGGATCCCGGCTTGGGAGAATGAAGGGGTTTTTTCATCCTCCCTCCACGCAAAAATGGAGCTACTTATATTGAAATCTATCCTCCTTATATTTGGGAGTGGACTAGATAAATAGTATGAGCTTGAGCAGTGGAACAGTCTTTTTGTCCAGGGGGGAGTAAAAGTATGTTACCCCCAAGTTAAAGTAGACTGAGTCAACATAACTTGTCTTATCGCAGGAATATAAGTAATAGGTTATATATCTATTGAATATTGAATATGTACATGATAATAACATATGGAAAATCGCAATATTCATTCAATCCCTTGTCATACCAAATGCTTTGAGAGCTAGAGTACTATTTTCAAAGGAAGGGTCTTTTGAAAGAACACCCACCTATTTTTTATGCGGTCAAAATTGTTAACATTTTACTATATTATTATTTTATAGATATTGATAATATCTATCAAAATTGACAGCTAAAGATCAAATGACTTGACGTATTAATGTGTGAAACAAGGTCTAGTAATTATTCTAGCTATCAGATAAACCCCTTTGTAAGAAGATTGTAGTATAGCTTGGACCCCAAAATAGTAATCTTAGAAGGATATGTGATTCAAGAAATAAATTATTCGTTTCAGCATGCATTTATTTGAATTTATGTACACATTTTTACTAAACCCTGGCCCCTCCCTATTTTAAGAGGACAATGGGAAGAGATGAGGGGCAATGTACCCATCTCCCTCCCTAGATCCAGTACTGAAGGGTACTAGGCAAGGGGGCCTTTAAACAAAAAAGTTCACAAGTATGTGTCAGGTCAATTTACCCATCTCTCTCCCTAGATCCAGTACTGAAGGGTACTAGGCAAGTGGACCTTTTTTTTAAAAAAAAAAGTCCACAAGTATATGTAAGGTCAATGTACCCATCTCCCTCTCTAGCTCCAGTACTTAAGAGTACTAGGCAAGTGGGCCTTTTTTTTTAAAAAAAAAGCCCACAAGTATATGTCAGGTAGGCATTGAGCAAATACTATGTGAAACTTTTCCTCGTACCTTTTTAGAAATACGTCTCATAAGAGGCAGTGAATTTAAGTTGATGGGGGGTGGGGGGCAAGGGGGATTGTATTTTAATTATGTTATCTGAACTGCGTATCGCAGTGGCGTACACTCATGACACGCTGCGTACAGCCACGTCCCAAGTGAATTACTCAGGTCAATGCCAGTAGAGGATCGTATACCTTCAACTCCACCCATCCTACACCCCCTTCCCTTCCCCCCCCCCATTCCCTGCCACTAAAATATAATTCAGTTAGTGACGGTCAAAGCTTGTACTTTATTGACCTCATACGCTTTCACGTTCCACTAAGTAATTAACTGTTATCGACATGTTGAGTTGAATCATCACATGCAAGACTTAAGTGACACGATGGATTCTTTTTTTCCCCCCCCTGGCGAGAAAATTATTTCTAAACGTGTTAATAAAGTGCTTTGAAGGACCTGTAAAAGATTAATTTTTTAATTGCTTTGATATTTTATGTACCCGTATAAACCTTTCAATAAGAAATATCAAATTAAATGTCTTCGATATAAATTAAATAGGAAGATTAATAATGTAAATTAGTCCAAACTATCAAATCAACTAAATCATTAATGTAAATAGTAGTGTACATACCCACATATTTTTAATAAACACTTAGCATAATACGTAATGGACGGATTTAACTAAATCTGTGTATTCATTAGAAAACTACAGCAACCTTTAGTTATTATAAAATTATATTTTTAATTGCATTAATAAACATACAAATAGCCAATTATATAATTTTAAAATATAGTGTAAGTTGAATTAAATGCACTCGTATTAGTCTGAAAAGAGGATGGAAAAACTTTAGCGAGAACTACACGCGATGAACCATCTCTTATGTAACATATCTGAATTACAACCCCGTCCTCTCCGTCAAAGGCAAACCAGGTCTAAGAAAATCTGACATCTAAGGGCGTCGCTAATCCATGTTAGGAGGGACTGAAGCGTCCTTATCCTTCCCACAATCCTAATAAAGAAGGATTATGCTAAACATATACTACTATATTCTGAAAATTTAAAAATGACACCTAGACAAGGGAATCGAACCCAGGGACTTTGGCTTACTACGCCAATGCACTACTCAGGAATAAAGCCGTACCCGGGGTTGTTCTTCACTTATATTTTAAGGCAGAGTCTGTGATGGACGTGCGTAGATCGTCATCTACATAATATATGTGGCCAGTTTAAAAACACGAGCTATCAGATAACGCAGCCATCTTCTACTCGGTAGTTGGCTTTTTGCTGACAAATGTAAAGTAAAAATTGCACGAATGCATATACCATGATGGATTAACTAACTAATTTGATAATCACCGTTATAGCCACAACTAAATATCATTTTACTTAAATTTACAAAATGATACCTAGTTATGGGAATCGAACCCGATACCTTTGGCATAGTATTGTAATGCTCTAACCACTGAGCTATCCAGGAGAGATTCATAAAAAAAACAATAGACTGCTGAAGGTTCTATTATATACCCCGTTTACCCTGAAAGGTAGCAACCTTACCTTGACAGATTACATTATGACCCTATCTTATAAGCTGCATCATAGTGGATCAATGTAAGGTGAGCTTGCTTTACCTTCCAGTGTAAATGAAGGATACGTGCTAGCAGAATCGAGGGGGTTGGGGCAAAAACTTGATACCCTCATTTGATTTAGATAGGATATTTTCATTATTTAAACGTCTATAAAATCCCGAAATCTAGCTATAAAAAATAAGTAAAATATTCATGGAGATGATTATCTAGATTATTAAAACTGGCTATTATAAAGTCATATAACTGATGTTTAAAACATTTAAGATCATTCGACCATCAACATTGAGTTCACAATATTAAACAAATTTATAATATAAAGCTGTAAAAAGTGATAATTATTTCAACTTATTACATTTCATGAGCAATAAGGAGTCAAACTTACTATTTCATGGTTTTTGCATTTTTGCGTACCATTGTCTAATTAAAGTAATTAATATAATATGGGGCTTAAGTTTAGTATAACTAGACATTTATTTGAGGTTTATACAATGAAATATTAACAACACTAATAATGTTGAAATTAATAATTATAATATTTATAATATTAATTATAATAATAAATATATTTCAATGAAATAGATATTTTAATACATATTAATCATATGTATAGTATAAATATTGCAATGAAATATTTATATAATTAGTTTTAATATTAATAATGATATTAATATTATAAATATTTATTTGTGTAAACATATTATTTTAGATATATTAATATTTAGCACCGCGTCTTACTACCCGTTCGGGTTATACGCTTTAAGTACTAATTATTCTAATGGATTGGTAATTGGGAAGGTTGAATTAGAGGAAGTGTACCCACATTTGCGTGGAGGGAGAGTGGAAAACCATTTAGGGAAAACCACCCCCAGTTCACCCGACCGAGATTCGAACCTCGATCTCCCCGTCCTCAGCAGGTGAGCTCAACACGACAAGCGCGTTAGCCAACTACGCCACCGAGGCGGTTATTATTTTATAGTTATACTAAATTTCAGCCCCCATACAAGGTACGCAAAAAGCATGAAATGGACAGTGTGACCCCTTTTAACACGTAAGTAGTAATGATTTGAAATCATTGGATCATTATTCATAGTATATAATTGTGCACTTGTTAAAATTGTATAATACAATATTCATGGTTGAATGACCTTAAGGTGGGATGGTAGGGAACGCGAGTAAAGGCAAGTGTTTTTGCGGTTTTTAAGGCAAAGCCTTTTTTTCGGTCAAAATAAATAGAATATGACTCCAGTATGAAAAAAATAAATATTTTTTTTCACATGTTGGCTTCAAAATTTCTTGAATATCTTTCAAGGGTGTTCATTTAAAAAGTTTGTTCGATAATACCACCAAGCTCATGACAAATATTCAGGAATTATTGATATCCAAATGGGAATAAAATTAAACTCTATGTTTGTACTGGAGCAATATTTTACTTATTTTTGGCCGAAAAAAAAATGTTTTTACCATAAAAAACTGCAAATGCACTGGCCCTTTTTTCACGTGTTCTTCCATTCTACCTTAAAAAGATTCCAGATTCACAAATATTCCGGTTTTTTGTATTAGCTTTGTCGAAATTCTTTGTGTTTTCCCGGTTTTTTTCCAACACTAATAATCCCCATGCATTTCCGGCTATCCCCGATGCGTGTCGACCGGCGAGTTGTTTACTCGACCGGCCTTTGTTCTGAATTATACAGTAGAAGTTGTGTGTTTGCCCTAGATATGGTGTGATCTTTGAAATATTGCCTAACCTTCTATTTGTCGAACTCTAAAGTATCACTAAAACTCATTACCGGTTCTCTTTACGCAAACAAGTGTGAATGGGTGATACTGTAACAGAAGGGACAATAGAAAATGGATATTTGATCTCGTTAAACCATACAATCCCTGGGAAACTTTCTAAAAGTCTCCACTGAATCTCATAAGAGGATTATGGTAGGAGAGTTCGTTTAGAAAATACGAAAATATTTTTTTGTGACAAATACTGACATTTTCTTATTACCATATAATTAGTGTTATTTTATAGATATTGATATTATTGATTAATGTTTACATAAGAAGAACACATGACTTGAGCTATGAATACGTGAAGTAGACTTGAGTAACACATGTTTCGGTGGTCACATGGTATAAGGGGTCATCGTTGCATTATACTAGACTGCCTATGAGAGGGAGATCAAGGCTCGAATCCCTGTCAGGTTTTCCTAAATAGTATTCCACTATTCCTCCATGCAAATTCAGGTACAATTATTCTAAATTCCACCTTCCACATTCCTAAAAAAAAATTATTAGTACATATGCGTATAGCCTGAACAGTTTGTAATAAGCGTTGATAAAAATAATATATAGTCCTAGAATATTTTCTTGGTTGACACTTGTTAGATATGTCCATTCGTAATGAAATTGGGGTATCTTGGAAACGTAATAATTTTTTCCATTACAAAAGGAAGAGTTACACTATATAATAATTTTACGCCTTTCTTAAAATACTGTTTTCATATTATTTAGTCACATTAGTTATCCAACACAACTACTGGCTTGGAAATAAATCCAAGTTGGTGAAAATATAACGATAATAATAATAGCATTTGGCTATCTGGTGAAGTTAAGGCGTTAGCCTTCTCTTCCCCTTAACCAGTGTTGAATACAACTTACACTATTTCATTAATTGAAATACAATTTAATAAAGGAATAGTCAAATAAGTAGAAAAACATTCGTACGCTCATTGATACACTCATTTAAAGCTTAAGTAGTTTCAAGAACTCAGTTTAGCTGATTAGACAAGATAAATTGCTTAACTGCACACTTGAAGGCGAGTCTAGATGTTGAGATGACGAGTAGAGTTATCTAGTTTGTTCCAAGTCTAGATGTTAGATGACGAGTAGAGTTATCTAGTTTGTTCCAAATCTAGATGTAAGATGACGAGTAGAGTTATCTAGTTTGTTTCCAAGTCTAGATGTTAGATGACGAGTAGAGTTATCTAGTTTGTTCCAAGTCTAGATGTTAGATGACGAGTAGAGTTATCTATTTTGTTCCAAGCCTGTTATGCCAGGACAGTGAAAGAATAAGCATATGTTTGAACTCTATGCATGGAAATAGACATCTGTAGAGTGGATTCTGATCTAGTACCTCGGCTGTGTTTATATTTAAGAAATAGGAACCTGTGAAGCAATAATAATAACTGTAACCTTCGCCTTTCATTTATGCTTAACCAACCCAGTTTATTAAGATACTTAGAAATATGTTCATGCCGTTTTAAGTTAAATTTGTATCGAACACATGTGTTTTGTAGTCGTAGTCGCTCTGCTAGATCGTCTCTTAAGTCATTGTATACTACGTCAGAGTAGTCGAAGTGTGGCATTATTAGGCTCTGGACAAGGATAATTCTCGCAATTTATGAGAGAAAATCCTTTTAGTCTTCTCAGTGAGTGTAATCAGGCATACACTTTCTTGCAAATCGAAGTTACCTGATCTGTCCAATTAAGATTTTCATCAATAATCATATCAAAGTTTTTAGTAATTGTTGTCAGTTGTACTGTGGCTACTCCTAATTGTAAGTCAGTCAGTAGGGAACGGTCCACATTCAGTAGTATTCTGCTTGTTCCAATAAGACTGGCTTGAGTTGTATCATGGTTCAATTTAAGTTCATTTCTTTCAGACCAAGCATTTATTGCAGCTAGGTCAATATTTATTTGCTGTATGGCTTTATTTATTGAAGAACGGTCAGTGGAAATATATATTTGAAGGTCGTCTGCATACATGTGATATTTACAGTATGACACTGAAGAAGTGATATCGTTCATATATAGAGAAAAGAGCAATGGCCCTAAAACTGAGTGCTGAGGGGCACCAGCCTCAAGTGGGCGCCATGTTGAGAGCGTGTTGCCTGTCATAACACTTTGCTGGCGGCCATGTTGAGAACGTGTTGCCTATCATAAAACTTTGCTGGCGGCCATGCAAATATTATCTCATCCACTGTATACTGCCTGGAGAAAAGCTTAACAATACATGCAATTTTGCTAATAGAATATTAAAATCCAAAGTTTAAAAGCTTTTGAAATATCTAATAATATAAGAAGTGTTAGCTCGCGCTTATCCATGGCTAGTCTTATGTCGTATGTGACATTTATCAACGCGGTAAATGTACTATAATGAGTTCTGAATTCTGATTGACAGGCAGTTCACAAATTGTGTTTTTTAATGTGTCGGTAAATTTGTTGATGCACTAGGAAGTCTAGTGCCTTAGAAAGGGACGGAAGTATACTTATAGGTAGGTCTAAATTCATTTAAATCTTCTGTTAGTCCTTTTTTAGGTACTGGCGTAGTAAGTGCAAGTTTCCACAGTGAGGGATACTGTCCGGTCACGAGTGAGAAGTTGAATAAGTCACTTATTGTTGATATAACATTTTTTTAAATTTTTTGTATTAAAAATATTGAAATTTTGTCTATACCCTGTGCTTTCGATTTTATTCTCATTATTGATTTGTATACCTCATGATGAGTCAAATGTGCAAAGTAAAAGGTCCTGTCATCGTTATCATCATTATTATAATTACTTGCACTAGAGGCATAAATGTCGTTTATAGTTTGTATTCTAGCCATCTAGCGAAATAATAACCTGTATTTAAATATTTATTTGATTTTTATTTTCTCTGTGGAATTTGTTGACTCTTTGAATTGAATGCATTTGGTAATTTTGTATTTCTACGATTGAACATTTCTTTACCTTGAGATTATTTTATTTAAAAACAAGGAGATTATTATATTATATTAACTTGAAAAAAAAATATAAGAAAATTTTGTGTGGAAAAAGAATAAAAAATATAATAGTTTCATAAAGAGATGCATCTTAAATGTTCCCAGTGTTTTTTAGTTAAAATATTATTTTCTTGACACAAACTTTGTTATATATATATATATATATATATATATATATATATATATATATATATATAT
>CABFOW010000754.1:32935-61623 GCA_902141385.1 Timema californicum | reverse complement strand
TATATATATATATATATATATATATATATATATATATATATATATATAAGTACATGTAGCTTAATAGAGTTGGTAAAATGTATTTTTCAAACTTATTTTCACTAGAAAAAAATGCTATATATTATATTTACTAAGATTCTAAAGCTTAATAATTTTGTACAGTACATGCTAAAACAATTTTAAAATGCACATAAAATTGCTATGTATCACTAAGTTTATACATAATTTATATTATATAGCTATTAATTTTCTCAAAAAACTTCAAATACGTTACTAATCAAAAATATTATTTGGGGAGATATTATTCATTGTTACAAAAATTTAATTAATTACTCGGCAAGATCAAATATAACTATTTGTTTTCATTGAAAATAATAATACAGTTTAATCTTTTTCTGTTCTACGAAGTTGTCTTTATTTCAAAAGCAAATGATAGTTAGTATACTGTTTTGTTTGTTTTTTAATCAAATACTAATATTAAAAAATATTAAGTTTTACCCAAATTACATTATATATTCTATTTTCAAAATAATTAGAGTAAATTATGTGATGGTAGAATGTATTATAATATAGTGTTATGATTAAAAATTGTCAAGAATAAGAGTTCAAAAGATTAACGAACACGTAAACATCAGATAATATATCAATGAACATCTTTTATGATAACATTGAAAGTCAAGGTTCGCAATTGAAACCTATCGCTTTTATTAATAATTAAAACAACTTTTAAAATCTTGCCTTGTGTTTAAAACTATGTAAAAATGGTCTATTAGCTTTACTAAAAACTATACAAATTGGTAATTTATTTCTCCCGGGTGTATGGTTTTTCTTTAATAAACTTGGACCGGTCTCCAAACCTGTGCACAATTATACTTTTTGCTGTTACTTTTAAAGTTTACCAAGCATTTAATGACAGAATAAACTATTTGCAAACTACATTAGATTGGTTTTAAGACAACATTCCCCCAAGACGTTAATTTAGTGCCAATAAAAGAGGCACGAAACTGAGTCAATTTCACAGCAATTAGCTTTCAAACCTTACTCAGAATCGAAAAAAAGGGAGTCCTTAAATAAGTAGTAAGAAATAACAATTTAAGTACCGTTTAATAAATGAAAATAACATATTTGAATATGATATAATACAATAAAACTATTTGGTGACATGGCGGTCTAGGGGTAAGGTGTCAGACTTCTGTTCTGGCGGCCGGGGTTCAATCCTCGGTCCCGGCACAGATTTATCTGATAACCAAACCCTTCCTTCACCTCTGACAAGACATCTTGTGAATGTAGGGAAGCCAGGCCTCCACCGTGGTTCGGATTCCACGTTAAACTGTAGGTCCTCCATTTCATCTCACAATCACCATACCATAACACATTAGCGTAAGTGCGTATAACCCGAACGGGTAGTAGGACGTGGTGCTAATAGTAATAAAACTATTTATTATATAATATTCTATCCATCCTATTGTTCTTGTGTTTGTATCAACCAAACCTGTTCACATTTTGACAATCATTTCTCCTTGACTCCCCCTTCAACCCTTTCCACCCCAACCTCCCTTCACCTTCATGTCACATTACGTAAATGGACCACTCTTAGCCATCATGTAGCAACCCCTTCAGCCATTCAAAGTTTTGGCAGCCCGTAGTTTACAGCCGGAGGCTCATCAATTAGGCTGGGTAACATGTGCCATGTCTGACCCCAGTGGTTCTCTAACAGCTGATCATCTGGCGGCGCCAACCCTCTCCCCCTTCATCCCTTCCCCATTACCTCTTCACTCAGCATCCCTATGCCCTTTAAAGATGGCAACGGCCCGCTCGCTACTTGCCACAAGCTCGGCGAGACCCAATCGATGGGCCGGCGCCAACTTTCCTCACACCATTGCAATTTCCTCCCCAACCCTCCCATCATCATCATCATCATCCCCAACCCCTTACCAACCCCTAACAAGTTTTGGTGCCATACATATATATATATCCTGTAACAGCGTAACCACGGATATATCTGTAGGGGTGGCGAAGGAGTTTGTTGTGTTTGGTGTAAGCTATTTCCATAGGAGGTTTACAGAAGTTACATGAATGTAAAACGACAAAATAATATGTAGGACAATCTTAACTAATTTTTAAATTTTATTCGAACACAAATTGTGTATTTTAAGGTGCAGACCATTTATATTAATGGTGTGGTTTTATTATGATGTCTTCTTAACTTTTATATAATCTATAAATATTATTCGCTAATGTGGCTACGTGGTTAAAGACATCATGTTCGCAATGTACTGGATCACCGATTATGTAGGCTAAGGTTTGAATCTCAGTCAGGTTCATTTGGGGGTAGACTTTCCACATGAGTTTTTAAGTGTGGTTTATTAAACTTTTCTAGACTCTAAATTGTGTACCCCTCCCATCCCTAGCTAAACTCTTAGCTAAACATACTTTATGGCTACAGCTTTACTCAAAGGTTACTAAAGGCTTCATCTAACGGATAGGGGTACGGAGGTCATTCTAGAATAAATGCATCCGCGTTATCATGAAAGGGGTATGGGAAAGCCTGTGTGGTAGATTCCCTCTCCCCCAGTGCATATGGTGAAGATTCCAGACTCGAACTCCCAATCACCAGCAATCAAGTCTTTTGCGAGTGCGACATCTTATACTGGACATAAATGCAGGCATTTAGACGTTATGATTCTAGTTTTAACGGAAACTTTTTTTTTTCAAAATGTACATTTACAACGTAAATCTAAAGGAGTCCGCCTCAGTAAGTAAGACATTTCCGCACAGACATTCAGCTCTTCCTTGTGTTTACATCCATTTCAGTTTCCATCCTGTCGCCTGAGTCAGTATTTTTTTTATTCAAGCCATTATATTCTCCACTACCGGCTTGCTAGGCATATCGTAGCTTCATATGCCTTATAAAATAATTTAAGACTAGGACAGGCAAAACAACCAGCTCCCGGCCGCTAATTCAGCACTATGAAAGAGGTAAACCCACATTTCAACAATGATACATTTTTTCAGCCATGCTGGGATACAAACCCGGGACTCTTGGCTCATAATACAGACACGCTACCGACTGAGCAAAAGGTGGTGGATGTTCAGCTCTAACGCAATGTTAAATTCTACCACGAATTATTTCAAAATATATTTCACGCTAAAATAAATTATATTGATTCCAACAAGGCTCTTTTGCCCCTAACGACCCCTATAGTTTCAGTTTTATTAATTAAAAAAAAAGAGTGTGAAAATGTAACATTAGCTCATTTTCAACAACTTTTAAAGTATATTTGTGGAGTTATGAGACAAGGTTTGATGAAAAAGGGTTTTAGATTTAGCCTTCCTCTAACAAATACACAGATATTTTTATACATTTTTAAAGATATTTAAGAACCAGCAACGAGTTTTTCACTTTACTAAGAGATGAGAGGTCTCGTAGTTTTCTTTACCCTCTTTCTAATTGATATGACAATGGATGGTTGTAGGTGAGGGGCGAAAGGGAGTATAAACTTAGGCATAATAGAGTATTAGTACCAGAAAACGACACATACCATTTTGAAAATACCTCTCTCTCATTGGTTCAAACTCGAACATATTGACGAATGAAAGAAAGGCGTCGATGCTATCAAAGCGTCTAGACTAGGCTGTGAAGGACACATTGAATCAATTAATTGTCATTCTTGTTCATATCTTGTGTAGCTGTTGTAATAGAGAATTGTGTTTCGATTCCCTTTCAATCAAATCTACTTATGTAATCTCTATATAATTATTGAAACTCATAATCAAAAATCTTCCTTATCTGTACAACCTTCCCCTTCCTCAATACAGAGTTTGCATGGACTGCGCGTGACGTCATAGAAAGTTTCTTGAGTAGTTAATCATGTACAGTACACAGACTAGCAAATGAAACCTATCACCAACTTATTGTGACCATCAAAACCAAAACTGCTCCCCTCTTGTCGTGTGCTTCTGTCACCACAGACTTCTCAATTATTATGTTTGTTGTTTCAATGCATTGTCCCCATAGGTACAGTCGTGCCTACATAAACTAGCCACCACCACCAACAACACCATGCAGATAGATAGAGTAAGACTAAAATACAGTTTTTGTTGGTAGTTACAAAATAAAAAGTTGCGCAAATAAACAGCTCAGGACTTTTCTTTCATATACATTACTCACTTTGTTTTTATGACATCAGTAACACTACCTTAATAGCGTCTATACATCCATTGACTTATGTAAATCATATATATATATACGGTATATATATATATACGGTATATATATATATACGGTATATATATATATACGGTATATATATATACGATATATATATATATATATAGAGAGATTATATATATATACGGTATATATATATATAGAGAGAGAGAGATTGTCGTAAAATCGTAGACTTTCATATGTTAATACTCAAAGTAAATGAATGTATTAAAACATATAACACATACACTTTTTAGAACTCTCTAAATTGTTGTCAAAATAAATTTTTGAGTTCTTAAATTGTTGTTTCGCCTTTAAATATTTGTTGAAAATTTGAAATTTTGAGCCTCATCCTCTGTATCTATGAGTAATTAAATTTTTAAAGTGACAAAAATAGATAGGGCTTAAAGTTCCTGGTATCAATCACAAAAATGAATCGTTTTAGGTTCAAAACAAGTCCAGACTTAATAAAAGGTTGACTGTAAAAAAAAAGTCTGTATTTTCTAAGAGTTATGGTCCTACCTATAATATACCCTCCACTTGGTTGAAAACAATTCACAGCGAAAACAAGTGAGCTGGGATGATTGGGATTTGAACAACATACCAGATTTGTTTAAATGTTATACTTATAGCACCAAGGCTACTAAAGGTCTTATTTAATATAGAAGGATGTGGGAAAACCTCAGAAAAAAATATTATTTGGTTTTATTAACGCTTCGTCTTACTACCCATTCAGGCTATACGCTTATGTACTAACTATGCTAATGGTTTTAGGGATAAGGAAGGTTATATTTATAGGAAGCGTACCCACATTTGCGTTGAAGGAGAGTGTAAAAATATTTTTTTTAAATACACCTTACCAAAATGCAAACATAGGTATCGCTGTCATCGGAAGTCTAGTCTAATGTGAGAATAGCCCCTTAGACTATGCGGCCACCGTCGTGGGTGCCTTTTGCTAAGAGCAACCCTCATTTACTCGACAAAGATTCTAGCCTCAATCTTCACGCCATTGGACATTCAATTTGTTGCGAGACTAAAACTTAAGACCACGTGACCACTGGTCCAGGTGATATTCCTAAGCCCGCCACACACGGTGCGGAATCCGTTGCTAGATCGCTTGCTCGGTGTTGAAAAATGACGTCACTGATGGACCGGCTGCTGGTTTCCCTTGATAGGTCCCGTGCTATTCTCCGTGCTTGGTTCCCTGCAGGCTCGAGGAGTGAGCCAATCAGATTGCAACCTTCAGTCACGTGACCAGGCACAACTATCGCCACTGTTTACATGCAGTCAGTGATAAGAGGGAGTTAAGTCCATGTGGTCTCCTACGTTTTCTGCACCTCCTCATTGCGTCCATTATTTAAAATATCGCCATCACTAATTGTCTTCGACGAATACAAACCACCCTCAAAGTATCGTTGTCCAAGAAGTCATCATCACCATCCATGTTTGTTGACAACAGCGTTCTCTCGCACTCTCTCGTAAACTAGCCGCATGGTCTGCTGACGGTGAGCCTCGTCTGAAGCCAAACCAGCAGCGCTGTCTACTTGACACCCAGCAGCGCAGCGTGCACAGCAACGAGCAGCGAAATCCGGCAAACAGCCTAGCAACGAACCTGCACCGTGTGCGGTAGGCTTTAGTTCAGGGGCGTCGCATGAAATATATTTGGAGGTGGGGTGGGGTGGGGTGAGACAGTGAAGCTTCCAACTCTATGGGTAGTATGCAAGAACTTATAGTGAATGCTTATTGGACCAATAGTGTGATCCCGAGCACACTATCGCTCCACCTTTTAACCTATGATGACGCAAGCAAACACACGCTAGTGTCCACTAAGCATCCACTTAGCCAAATTCTTGCATACGGCCCTAGGAGTTCAACTTTAGAATATCAACCGGCCGTATATGAAGGTGGTTTCGCGAATGTGGTTCACCAATGTCACGTTTCCATCCAAACCTCCACGATAGTGTCCACTAAGCATCAACTTAGTCATGTTCTTGCGTACGGTCCTAAGTATTCTTAAATTACAAAAATTATCATGTGACCAGAGATAGTATAAGAGGGCAACTGCAACGCTGAGAACACTCGGGGACCTAAAGGAGTATGGAATGACCCCCAGTTAAAAGTGAGGTAGAGGGCTCTCCCCTGGGAAAATTGTAACATTCGATATGATAATTGAGTCCTGAATCGAGGTTAGGCTACTATAGTTTTAAAGTTATTTTTTTTAATGATGGATTTTTCAAGCTACAAGTGTTATTGGTTTTGACATTCATCATCAATGCCTGTAGGAAAACTAACAAGTTTTGGCTCGTTTAAACTCCAGAATTTATCAAGTAATCAACTTAAAACATTAACTAACTTTCTTAAAAGACGTTGTCTACTCGGGGATTTCAAAGCTAATCTGCGAAGTGGGTCGCGTCTTTACTTGATGCATCCAAGCAGTCTAAGCACAATCACACTTAGACGACAATGTATAAAATAGAAAGAGAAGAAAATGATAAGTTCACAATGAAAGGGCTCTTTAATATGTGCTGATAGCCATTTCCCTCTTCCTCTGACGAGTTTACACATTCATTTTAATATTTGCACCCTGAAAACTTTGACGTGCTTTTTAACTTGACCTTTTTATTGTTTCTTATTCTAAATAGACATTTTATTGTACCACGGATATTTATAATCTATATCCTGTCAGAAAAATTCCTACTGGTCATTTTTGTGACCAAGCCAAATAATCTAAATTGAAGAGGATTTATAAAAAAAATATTATAAAAATCCTATTCCGAGATAAAAATAATAATTTTGTGACACTGTAGGCCTATTTTTAAAATTATTTAAGAATTGATGGTTTTGGTTTCAACGTTGTATCTTTAAAACTCGCTGAGTAGAATGTAAATTCATTAACATGGGAAATCCTATCTTTACCGGCCATGACGTTACAGGTAGGCGAAGTCCTTAAGGCTCCTTGAATATAGTAGGCTAGTAGTAGCCTTAAGACTACTAGGCAGTGATAACAGCGTGGCGCTATTAGCCGACTTAATTAACTAATCTTTCTACACAATATACCACATAAGGAATCTACTTTCAATGTTTCGTGAGTTATGTGTGAATTTGGGAATCTTTGAAGATTAGGGATCGACATTTGGGAAATTTAGAATTTGTCTGTACAAGTCTAGAACTTTAATAATCAAAAGTACTGTGGTACAAAGTACTTCTAGAATTTCCCAACTCAAGACCTCAACTCTCCACAAACTTCTCAACTTTCAAGCTTCACCCCAACCTTCGGCACGATTTTCCTGCCTTAACTTAAGATGGTGAGAGTTAGGACTAATAGAACAAACCATTATTCAAATAAATAGTTTATTCGAGGTATTTTCCGTGATAGAACCAGAGTCTTTTAGATTTGTAAATTACTTCCTTTCCTTCAATTTAAAGAAAAAATACAGTACACTTATAATCTTTTGCTATATTAAAAAAATCACCAAAGGTTTTATCAACATTGTTTAGTGCAGTGTTTTCCAGACTTTTGCGAGTGGCGCACCCCTTTTGTGGCCATAAACTTAACAATGCACCCCTTCAAGCTCTTCATAGTAAAATAATGAAACAATTACCTGTCATTTTGTCAAGCATAAAATAGTCCTCCAAATTTTAGCAAAGCTCTAGTTATAAACCAAACCAATCGTTGCTAGAGGACAATAAATACTTATAAAATTCCATAGCCTAGCGTCAAAATCCGCCATAACTTGCTTATCTTGAATAGTCTCTGTTCTGCAAGCCTTACTTAAGAAAGTACTGTCCAACTTTCAAATACATTTTCAAATAGAAAATACAAATATTTTCTAACGTTTTACTATGATGTTAGTGTTATTTTAAAGGTATTAATGATGTATATCAAGAGTGACAGCCGCATATCACATTAATTTACGTATGAATACATGATTATAGATCTAGTAATATTTCTGGCTATCAAATAAAGCCCTTTCTATGAAAAATTGCCTGTATTTTTGTTGATGCCTTGCCAACAAGTGTTCTACTGATTACAATTCACAGCTAGGTTTTTTTTTACCTCGGCAATAGTTCACGCCATGCTACTTCTTATAAAGGCAAGGGTGAATGGTCCAAGACGTCACTCTGGTAATAGACTTTGTTTCCAAAGACGGGAAGATCAGGGATTCGAATCCCGACCATTTATACTGAAGGTGATTCATCCTAAATGGTTCCCCATTCTCTTTCCACACAACAACGGGCACATTTCCTCTAGACTCAATCTTCTTCATCCCTAAAACACCTAGCGTAACTGACCACTATACACCCGCTTTGGTGGCCATGAGGTCTAATGTGCTACTCTAGTATTATATTTATTATTTATTTAGCACCACGTATTACTACCCTTTCGGGTTATAAGATTAAGTACTAATTACGCTAATGGATTAGGGATTTGGAAGGTTTAATTTAGAGGAAGTGAACCCGCATTTGCGTGGAGGGAGAGTGGAAAACCATTTAAGGAAACCCCCCCTCCCCAGTTCACACGACCGAAATTTTAACCTCGATCTCCCCGTCCTTGGCACTCTGGCTCAACACGACTAGCGCGTTAGCCAACTACGCCACCGAGGTCTCTTAGTATTATACAAGTCCACCGATGACGGGGAAACCATGTTTCAAATCTCAATCGAATGAAATGATTTTAAAAAAAAAAGGTTTTACACTCTACCTTCACGCAAATTCAGGTACACGTCCTATAAATATAACCTTCCTAATCCCAAAAACACTAGCGTAATTTGTACATAAGTATAACCCTAAAGGGCAATGAGACGCGACGAAAAAACAACAACGGGTAAGTAGTATTTGACTGTACGAGAATATCTTTCAAATATAGCTAAGAAAAAAATAAATTCCCATATTTTCAGTCTACAGCTACGTTGTCACTTCAACGTCGGTCAAGTTACACAGTTGAAAGCTACGAACGTTTGTACTCTTCTTATTCACCTCAGTTGGTCCAGTGAGAGAGTTTAAACCGAGGATTGTGGTTACAACTACAAAAGCGTATAACTACTGCTCCTTTAGGGACCCTTACAATACCAATGCGTTGATCCTCACCCACAACCACCCCTATCTCTCTCTCAAACCGACCTCCCGGCTCCTAGTTTACATACGAGGCTATAGAACGTTCCCGTTTGTAGCCCGGAGGTGTGGGGATTTAGAAAAGGTCCCGGGTAATATTCTAGTCTGGTTTTCAGGGTGAAGTGGTAATCGGTTTTTAGAAGAGGAGGTGGAGAATCCTCTTACCCAACATGACCTAGATACGTTAAGGTGGTTGTACACTTAGTTTTTTTTACTATTCTCCATAGTGTCCTACTATCCTTTTGGGTTCACGCTTATACATTCATCCCATTAATATATTAGGGATAAGGAAGGTATCATTAAATGGCAGTATGCCCACATTTACGTGAGCGAAGAGTGGGAAACCATTTTATCAGTAAACTATACTTAATTTTAGGGTTATAAACAAAATGTAAACAAAAGCTCTGGAATATGACCATATAACTCCTAAATATCAGACCTTAAGTTTGTACCAAACACATTAATTTTCTCAGCTGTGGTCCCAGGGATAGATAGACGGACGGAAATATAGCACCTACATAAAGATACAGTAAGACCTCAAAGCTTAAAATGTTCACGATTACAATACCTTATATGAGAAAGTAAAATTTATATATTAAAACAAAATTAGGCCGGAATTCCAACCGCGACCTCCCATTCAAGACAACATATGGCTGCTTGTTAAATATTACAAGATTTTACGATCATAATTTCATGAAACCTTCCCGTGTACCGCGTCTTCCTCCCGGCTGTCGACGGCTGTGCTTTAAGCTAACGGGGCAGTGGCGGCTCGTGTATAGGCACTGCGGAACTGCAGCACCCCCTATTTCCACTTGATACTATCGATAACATTTAATATAATGAGTCATTTTTTCTTTAATTCTGTCTTTATTTTTGAGTACAATATATATTCCTTAAACTTAATGTCAGTACTTCGGTATCCATCCCCCAGTTTATGAAAAAGATACAAAAATCTTTGTATGGAGCTGTGAGTTTCACAGTGCCAGGGACATGATGTTTGACTGTTGTGCGCATGCTCAAATAGGAGGAGAGTGGGGAGGAGGGCAGGACTGCCAGGTAGAGAAAGAGCACTGTTGCTCTCGCAGTGCCAGCTCTGGCGTGATGGTGGAAGGAAGTTTTTTTTTACTCAGCGTGTGTTGTACTTAAAAACCATGTACCATATTCTTGATTGCGATAAAGTGTAGAAGAGTGTAGAATTAGATTATTATTCTGCTTCCAGCTATTCTATTTAATTCATTTTTTAGGTTCTTTTATTTAACAGAAAGTGACCTGGTGGTATAGGGGTAAGGTGTCAGACTTTTATTCTGGCGGCCGGGGTTCAATCCTCGGTCCCGGCAAAGATTTATTTGATTACTAAACCCTTCCTTCACCTCTGACAAGACATCTTGTGAATGTGAGGAATGCCAGGCCTACACCGTGGTTCAGATTCCACGTTAAACTGTAGGTCCTTCATTTCATCTCCCAATCACCCTATCATTTCACATTAGCGTAAGTGCGTATAACCCGAACGGGTAGTAAGACGTGGTGCTAATAATAACAATTATTTAACAGAAAGACTAAATGCGCTTGCTGTACTTTCAATGGAGAACAATTTCCTCAATTGGCATCCAGAGATCAAGGAGAGAATTATTGGACTTTTTGCGCAAATTAATACAAAAAGAATGGATTTCATTTTTAATTGAATAGATCAAGCTTGAACTGTAACATTGTAAGTTAAACTAAGTAAAAAAGTTTGGCTCTTTTTTGTTAAGATTGTATCAAGTTCCAGAATAAATTTTCTTTTTATATGTTTTTTTTACTTTTACACAATTTTTAAACAAAGGCTAAAATATTTTCTGGAGCAGTACCCCCACTAATTTTAGCTACGGGCCACCACTGAAACGGGGTACTCTGATTGTCTTCTTAGTTAGCTTTCGACAACATCCACCAGTAGCGGTATTGTTTGTTGTGTCGTTGGTTGATTACTTCACTCATGTCGTCAGATTTAGTGTACGAGATCGGGCCATGATGAATATTCGGGACAGACAGCTTTGACTCTCTTGTTACATCGATTAACCCCTTCCTATCTCCCCATGACGACAGTCTGTTTTTCATCAGTCGATTGACATGAGATGGTGTGATTAGCATTTGAGAGAACTCATCCTAAATAACACGTACCACCCACCTGTTAAGAGCTCACCTCACCTCAGAAAAAACTTAATTCAGACGTCCACCCAAAATTTAAAGCAGAATCTGATTGGGTAGCGCAGAAATTGACATACTAACAAATGCATATTTACCCATTATTATTCCGAACGCAAACTTACAATTGGTTATTAATATATTTAATATTCTTGTGAATACATATATATTTTAGATTGTTATCACGGTTAACTGACCCCGTGGTTTAGTGGTTAGTACATCTGGATACGAGTCTAGATGTCCCAGGTTCGATTCCCAGTTGATACCTAGGGTATTTTCCCCAAAAGGGGAATCAACCCAAAGTTTACCAGGGTTTAGCTAGTTAGGCTTAAGTTATATTTGAGTGTTTCCACTGGTTCCACACTCTCATACTCATTCTCAACATTACCTCATTTCATCGGGACATATAAAAAAGCCTCCATGGAAATTATGTACGATTAGTACATTTGGACATCCCTTGGGCAACAGTACATTAATACTGGATAATATTTCCCCTACGGGGCTACGAATTTTGTATCCCAGACGCGCAATATTATCTTAATATCACGATTGATATTGTGGTGTGTGGGGAAACAAATAAACACAGAGCAACACACGCACATACAAACACACACACTTTACATGTAGCATGTTTTATTTCCTATAATTTCATAACAGTAGATGCAATTGTCTGTTTTGTACCTAGCTTTATAGGCGCATGCGCGTATATCAGCGGTTGCTTTAGGCTCATGAATGATTTATCGGTTGGTTTGGAAATGTTATTGGTCTTTCAAAGCAGATTTGATAGAGAAGCGTGGTTATAGCTGAACTTGTTTCTACTAGTGCGGAACAACCTACTCATTTAGCGCTGATTTCTTGTAATTGGCTTGGAGCTCATCGCGTGGCCACATTTCAATTCTGCTCTTGTGTGAATTCACAGTGGTTTCTAACTTTGGCAACATAACTCGAACCAGACGTCACATTGTGGTACCCTTTTCTGTTAATTCCATTAGAAAAAGAGTGGAATTGTGACCAATGAAATCATTTTATTATAACTAAAGAATAGAATGAAAGGGAAAATTAATTTTTCTTAAGATTAAAAACCACTGTTGTCGAGAGAATAATACAGAGATCTGCGATTTGTTTTTGGCTTTAGTAGTCTCGGGGTAGAGTGTTTGCCTCATGACTCGATGTTCCCAAGTTCAAACCCAGACGAAGTAAATCCGTAGCAAGACTTTCTTCAGAGGGGAAGTAAAGGAGTTGATATGTAAAAGAACCCTAAAAGGTATGTGAAAATAGCTTCCAAGCAAAATTGTAAGGCATTTTCACCCTCTACCACGGGAATTATCGTGTACGGATATTATCAGTTGGTTCAAAAATTACTCGTTAAATTCTCCAAATAAATGAAAATGAAAATAAGAATGTTATTATTATTATTATTATTATTATTATTATTAGCACCACGTCTTACTACCCGTTCGGGTTATACGCACTTACGCTAATGTGTAATGGTAAGGTGATTGTGAGATGAAATGGAGGACCTACAGTTTAACGTGGAATCCGAACCACGGTAGAGGCCTGGCTTCCCCACATTCACAAGATGTCTTGTCAGAGGTGAAGGAAGGGTTTGGTAATCAGATAAATCTGTGCTGTGACCGAGGATTGAACCCCGGCCGCCAGCATAGAAGTCCGACACCTTACCCCTAGACCGCCAGGTCACCCTAAAAAATAAGAATGCTATTCATTATTTGGTTTGAGCCTAACTAGTATCTAGTTTCACGGCTAATCGGAAGCGAAACAATTGGTTCTTAAACCCAGTTGTTGTCCCCATCGATATTACTTACATACATCTATGACACTAGAAACTCGAAATATCACTGCTACTCTTATAAAAGTAAGTCACCTATCCTTATCTTGAGATAGTTCTATCCACTCCTCCTCATTACATCCTATCCCTATCCTAAGCTCTATCCAGTCTACCTCATTACATTCTACCCCTATCCTAAGCTCTATCCTGTTCCCTCATTACATCCTATCCCTATCCTAAGCTCTATCCAGTCTACCTCATTACATCCTATCCCAAGCTCTATCCAGTCCGCCTCATTACATCCTATCCCTATCCTAAGCTCTATCCAGTCTACCTCATTACATCCTATCCCTATCCTTAGCTCTATCCAGTCTACCTCATTACATCCTATCCCTATCCTAAGCTCTATCCAGTCCCCCTCATTACATCCTATCCCTATCCTAAGCTCTATCCAGTCCCCCTCATTACATCCTATCCCTATCCTAAGCTCTATCCAGTCCCCCTCATTACATCCTATCCCTATCCTTAGCTCTATCCAGTCTACATAATTACATCCTATCCCTATCCTTAGCTCTATCCAGTCCCCCTCATTACATCCTATCCCTATCCTAAGCTCTATCCAGTCTACATCATTACATCCTATCCCTATCCTAAGCTCTATCCAGTCTACCTTATTACATTCTACCCCTATCCTAAGCTCTATCCAGTCCCCCTCATTACATCCTATCCCTATCCTAAGCTCTATCCAGTTTACCTTATTACACCCTCTCTATCTTCTATACAGTCCCCCTCAGACCTCTCATTACACCTTATCTCTTTCAGGTATATTCTATTGCTAGACTGCTATCTGCGTTTAGGTCTTCTCAATGGTCTCTTCCCAATTAGGTTTACCATTCAATACTCTGAAGGCGACCTGGTAGTCCAGGGGTAAGGTATCAGACTTCTGTGCTGGCGGCCGGGGTTCAATCCTCGGTCCCGGCACAGATTTATCTGATTACCAAATACTTCCTTCATCTCTGACAAGAAATCTTGTGAATGTGGGGAATGCCAGGCCTCCACCGTGGTTCGGATTCCACGTTAAACTGTAGGTCCTCCATTTCATCTCACAATCAACCTACCATTACACATTAGCGTAAGTGCGTATAACCCGAACGGGTAGTAAGACGCGGTGATAATAATAATACTCTGAACACGGTTCTCGATTATTCCACTCACGCTGAACGTCACACCCACTGTAATCTGTGAGGTTTGACTATCCTAGCAATGTCTTGTGATAAATACCGGGTACATAACTCATCATTATGTAACTTCATCCCCTACTCATTATTTTCATTCCTTTTTGGACCATATATTTTCCTAAACGCCATGTTTTTGAGCACCATAAATTTGTCCCCGTCATAGAAGGTTTGATACAAATTTGAGTTTCTTTATTTTGTGCACCACTTCTTGCAACCCATTTGGGCTATTTGCATATTTATACCAATGAGTAAAGGATGAAGACGGTAGAATTATAGAGTAACTGTAGACATACTTGCGTGGAGATAGTGGGAAACAATTTAAGAACTCTCTTTCTCAGAGAACCCAACTGTGATTTAAATCCCGACCTCCCCATCATCGACAATCTACATTATGAGTTGCATAAGAATTCCGTTATTTGAAAATTAAAAAATTTATGTTACCGCAATATTGTAAAAAATATATTACAATCCGATTTACATTCTTAGTCCACTTAAACAATAATGTAATAAAAAAGACAGTAAACAATTATGAATTATTAATGGAAACTTTTTAAGACTTTTTTTTAATGAATTAATCAAATAAGACATGTGTATAGATAGAATGCTTAGTGTTCGTGAATTTTGGTCAATTTTGGCGATTGAAAGGGGGCTTCCTATAAGACTTAGGGTTTAGTTTAATGCAAGAGAGACGTGTCAAGTCATGGTACCACCGATGTTGGTGACTTTGTAATTCAAATATTTGTAATAAAATATGTCTGGGGGATTATGCGTAGGCCTATAGCCTGAACAGGTAGTAAGACGGAGTGGCGATAGTAATAATAATGATATAAACTAAAATGTAGCTATTAGTATTAAGCTTGTGGATCATGGCTCAAAATACGGTACAGTATATTAACGACGTTCCTGACCAGTAATTAATTACACATTTTTTCTAAACACAGATAAAATAATTTTGGAAAATTTAATCTATTTTCCTCTCTATATCCTTCAAATATTTATTCTTTAAATACCCACACTATTCTATTTTCCAATCTCCTACAATTACTCACTGGTTAGTTTACTTAAGATCAAAAATGTGTCGATGACCGTAAGCTAAAAAATTTTGAAATAGTTCGCGAGTGTGTTAAAAAAAAGTTTTGTTATAAATAGAGCCCCATAATATAATTTACCAGAATACATACACCCCCACACCTGCCAATGTTACTTCTCGAAACGTTGAATACCGAGTTTTTGACCTCTTTTTACCTTCCTGTGGACACGAGCTATTGGAATTCTATCTCTGTGGAATTTTCCTACATTGAATTTCAATGTTACTGCTTAAGATAACCATATATCTTAGAAATATATAAACTCACAGGAATAGCATAGTCAGGTCTAGTAGTAAACTAGGGTCAGACAACAAATAGTTACTGGAATTTTTAGTCCGTCCCTTTAGAAGGTTGAAACTATTTTCTTACTGCCATATTCCATGTGTTTTCCAGGTTTTCTAGAAAGAATTCCCCCTTTTTTTCGGGCAAGATAGATTAAAGAAGATAGTAAAACATTTATTGTTTTATCAAACTAAGTGAGAAGTCTTGTAACTTATGTTTAAAACAGGATTACTTAAGATTGACGTGGAAATAATCTTCTGTCACTTCACAACCCTTTTTTAAGGGGTAATAAGACATGATTGAATCAGCGTTCATAATTATTCAGTACACTTTTTCATCTAATCACAGATCTATTATCTTAAGCGTTCATTTAAATGGCCCAAATTAACAAATACTCCAGTGTTTTTAACAGTTTTGCAGATTCGTGACAGCACTGCGCTACAAATCGGCTACATTATGTGAAAACTGTAAATTGAATAAGAGTTATTTAATTTTAGTCACAATAAATAAATAAAAAATGTACTATTAGGGTTATTTACGTATGTATTAGCGCACATAATTTGGAGCGCGAACCAAGCTTTAAGCTGTATAGTCAGGTTTATTATTAACAGGAGGCCGAGGTTCAAATACCGGGAGGAAATTTGGAATCTTTTAAAATATATCTTCAGTCAATACATATAACTTAATTTTATAAAGATAATAATTTTTACAGGAATATTAATTTTAACAGGAATATAAGCTATGATCATAAAGGATTCTGTATTTTTTTTAAATTTAAAGTATTTTAACGTACACTTTCTGAACCGACTGATTATATCAGCATCTGAGAATTTCTATGAGCGAGAGTGAAAATGACATACCAAATTTTACACGAAAGTTATTTTTATATACTTACCAGGGTTCTTATACATTACACAAATGCCATTGAATCAATTACTTTACTTACACCCCGAAGCAAGTTGTGCTACAGATTTTTGTTATTATTATTAGTACCACGTCTTACTACCCGTTCGGGATGTACGCACTTAGGCTAATGTGTAATGTTAGGGTTATTTTGAGATGAAATGGAAGACCTACAGTTTTAACGTGGGATCCGAACCACGGTGGAGGCCTGGCATTCCACATATTCACAAGTTGTGATTAATACACGTCTTGTCAGAGGTAAAGGAAAGGTTTGGTAATCAGATAAATCAGTTCCGGGACCAAGGATTGAACCCCGGACCCCAGCACAGAAGTCCGACACCTTACCCCTAGACCACCACGTCACCCTACAGATTTTTAATCACTCAAGAAAAAAATTCGTCGACCCCGGCTTGGCTTGAACCCACGATCATAGGATCCTAAGGTGAGAGCTTTACCCAAAGACCACCGAGGTCAACAATGGCACCAATACAGAAACTTATTTAATGAGGGGAAAATGTCAGGGTCAGATTCCACTAAACATACTACAAATATTCAAGAATTGTATGTAAAAAATTAAACAAAATGTATCTATTGAAGCAATAAAAAACAAACTCCATGATGCCTACCAGCAATCGAGCCATATTGACCAAGAGGCCACCTTCTGTTGGCAAAGATAGTTCTGATGAAAAGTGTTATGTGGTAAGCATAACGAGCCTTTCAGTCCTTAATCTCAGTTTTCTAGACCAGATAGGATACGTTTTTTCATTTGAGTCACCCCTCATTTGTCCTCATGAAGCTGAGATGTACCCATTTCAAACCCACCACTTCACAGAAAATCTGAAAGCCCCAATGATCGAGTACAACAACTCTGTAAGTGTAGTCAGGTACTCTGACCATTACAGCAAAGCTAGTTTATTTGGACCAAAACTGTTCTTTTTAAGAGAACTGTAAGAATACGTGTTTTACGCTTCTTTCTATCTCACCTTAAAATTCGCTGCAAAAAAACCCCATCTCCCCCTTCTTTTTACTCCCATTCTCTTGCTTCCTCTTCCGCCCATAACCCCCCATCTTCCCCCAACCTTTATCTCTGATATAAACTTGGTATTGTAATATCAATGCCTTAGAAGAATCGATATTGTGTTTACCTCAGGTTTCAGGTTCGATTCTGGCATGCCCGACAAATTAATAATTTGTGAAATAGGAGTTTCCCCTTCCATAGTGATGAATTTACTACCGAGGGACCGGGTGTTTTGTTTTTTATGGAATAAAATTAGTTTATAAGTAGTGTGCTGAGAAAATCAGTATATTTAAGGAGTGTACGATTAGTACGCCAAATTAAAATAACAATTCAATAAACAATTGTATTCGCCTTTCTACCCGTTTTGACTGTAAACATATGTACTAATTAGACTTATGTGTTAGGAACAAGGAAGGTAAAATTTATATTAAGTTTACCTGCAATTGCGTAGAGGGAGAGTGGAAAACCATTAATGTGGGAAAAACTCAAGATTAAAGCACTGATCTACCCATGTTCGCATAAAACCCTCCACTTTTATAAAATAGTGTATACTATTGATGTTTCGATGGTTTGTTATCATGGGGATGTCACAAGGTTGATTAAAATAAACAATCTACCCACTTCAGTAGTCACGTGGTATAACGCGATACTCTCGTAGTAGACTAGACAGCCGATGATTGGTGAATCGGGGTTCGAATCTTCGTCGGGTATAGTGAGGGTAGTTTAACCAAAATTGTTTTTCACTCTCCCTCTATGCAAATTCGGGTAAACTTCCTCTAAATATAACCTTCATAATCCCTAAAGACCATTAAACTAATTAGAAAATAAGACGTGAAGCTGAAAAAAAAGTAAACAATTTTTAAGATGAGTCACCGTGTATTTTTTATTATTTGTGACTCTTAGTAAAAGTCATTCACGAGCTAAGTTTACCTGGATGACAGCTCTAAATGTTACTAGAAGTTATCCCTAATATATCACTACGCCAACAGCTGACATCTATCACTTTGGATGACTGTAATGAAAACAGATGGTAATATATTAATGTGATAGTTAACCACAGTAATTTAGGCCAATATTATTTATATATTTATTTGAGGTCGGACACAAAGTTTATTTATAGTTTTATTCACCTTAAAAAAATATTCACACCACTTTCACAAAAACTTCTAACGAACATAGCTTCAAAATGGCGACTGACGAATCTAAACCATATGATTGAACATAACGGTAAACAAGTTTTTTACAATGATGCAGACACGCAGTTGATGAAAATATTTTATTCAGTTAAATATTTCAAAATACGATAAAATAATCATAATATAATCTATTTTTTATGTAAAAAAGACAACCATTTTTTCTTTCCAAGTTAGTACGATGCCTGTGTTAGATATTGATGTGTGAACTATAATACACAAAATCTGTAACGTTCCAAAAAGAAAAATAAGTACTTTTAATTATGTTTAAAATATTGTTTCGAGTTGAATAAAAATAATTTTTCTTAAAACATGAAATAATATGAGAAATCTTAAGTTTACGTTATTTTAAATGTAATATATAACAGGTAATTAAAGATCTTTACATTTATAACAAAACTGTGATCTTTTACAAGTGTTGGCAACCCAAAACCTAAACATATGATTTTCGAACTGTCATCCAGGTAAAAACCTATCGTGAACGGAATATAGTAATTATGTCACTTTTAACTTAATTTTATTTTTATTATTTGAGACGCTTAGTTATGTCGAAATATAAAAATTTTCTTCTAAAAAAACAACAACATAATTTAAACCGTGAAGTGACATGATTCATTGTAAAATGAGTGGTATATTAGATCAAGAGAAGTGACACACCTACCCTCTGGTGATCAGATTTAGACCTACAGATGTGTCGTTTTTACTGGAGATGGTTGCCAACTTGATGCATTTACCTATGGTCTTTTGAGCTGTGTAATTTTTGTTTTAACATTGTGCGATATATTTTTGTACATATAGATATAAATGTGTGAATGTACAGTATATTATTATTGTATATATATTCTCACACACATATTTATATAATGTACACAAGTTTACATATATCATTGACATCTTTTGTGTTTATGGTGTTTACTTTTGTTTGTTTATTTGTTTGTGACTTAATCTGCCTTTGCTTCTGAAAATAAATTCCCAATCAGAATGTTTTTGAATACTAACAAAGAGCGTCTGATAGGATTTAAAAACAGATTGTGTAGTCATTAATTAGGACAAAGATAAACTATTTGGACGCCATTCTCTGCCTAGCTCTGTTATATTTGTGAATTAATCTTTTGTTTTGATTACACAACAACATTTTCCGGGAACAACAGTTTTATCTAGCTCATATTAACAACTCAAAAGGTATTTTTAATTAAACAAATGTATCCTAGTTATCGGTTATCTTATTTGGGTAAATTGTCCAAGTTATTGACTGGTTTCAGGATATTCTAGTCTGGGTTAAGCCTATTCTAGTTTGGTTGTAGACTATTCAAGTATAGATTCAGGCTATCCTAGTTTGGATCCAGGATATTCTTGTCTAGATTAAGACTATTCTAGTTTTGTTTCAGGATATTCTATACTGGTTTAAGGATATTATAGTCTGGTTTCAGGCTATTCTAGTCGTCTTTCAAGCTATTAAAGTCTGGTTTTTAGGCTATTATAGTTTGGTTTCAGGCTATTCTAGCTTGGTTTCAGGATATTATAGTTTGGTTTCAGGCTATTCTATACTGGTTTCAGGCTATTCTAGTCGTCTTTCAAGCTATTAAAGTCTGATTTTTAGGCTATTATAGTTTGGTTTCAGGCTATTCTAGCTTGGTTTCAGGATATTATAGTTTGGTTTCAGGCTATTATATACTGGTTTAAGGTTATTCTAGTCTGGTTTGCTGGTGTTGGGGATATATAAACTTGAATCACTTCCAGCCATGAGTACTGAGAGTGATATATTTCCTAAATAATCTCTCCATTACATCTCTAAACAAATGTTGGTACATTTACTTTAATTAATACCTTCCTAATCCCTGGCCCACTAGCGTAAATAAAGTGTCTATATCCACGAGCAGCTTTTCTCCCCTCAGCAACTTTGCAGTCGTCCAAGCTATATGCAAAATTACGATAATTGTTTAAGAATGGTGTGGGCAGAATTTAAAGAAAATGTACCATCATTTTCATTAAGAGAGAATGATAATCCATTTAGGATAAATAACCGTTAGTACAGCCAGCCAAGATTTGAATCCCAACCTCTTCATCACTAGAAAGTATGTATGGCGTTTCTACAAAAAGACTAACAAGTAACTTGGGTACCCAATCTCAAATCTCATATTAAACATCAAATAAATTGAGAAATGACACCTGCACACTGGAATAGAACCCAGGAACTTTGGCTTAGCGCGTTAATACTCTACCACTGATCTTCCAGGGATCGTCCAGTGCTCAGGGTAATTTTTCCCTTATATTTAAAGGCATAGTCTTTGATGGACGTGTGAATATCACAGCCACTGACGACTCGGTTGGGGCTTCAAGCCGCCAATTGTACGTCCCAAGATAATCAAGATGGAAGAAAGCAACGATATAAAAGAAAATTTAGCACCATGTCTTACTACCCGTTCGGGTTATACGCCTATGTACTAATTACACTAATGTTTTAGGGATTAGAAATGTTTAATTTAGAAGAAATTCATTCAATTTTGCGTGGAGGTAGAATGGAAAACCATCTAGGGGAAAACACCCTGATTGCACCCGATCGGGATCAAACCCCAATATCTCCTTCTTCGGAAGTTTATTCCAAAACGAGAGTAGCGTGTTAGACCATGCGGTCATCGAAACGGGTAGCTATAGGTACAATTAAATAAATATGAAAGGCAAAGGTGAATTTTTAAAATAATAATAATATTTAGCACCGCATCTTACTACCCGTTCGGGTTATACGCTTTAAGTACTAATAACTCTAATGGATTAGGATTTGGGAAGGTTGAATTAGAGGAAGTGAACAGGCATTTGCGTGGAGGGAGAGTGGAAAACCATTTAGGAAAAACTACCTCCAGTTCACCCGACCGAGATTTTAACCTCGATCTCCCCGTCCTCAGCAGTCGAGCTCAACACGACAAGCGCGTTAGCCAATTACGTTATATTGAACCGAGTGTTGTCTTGTGATAGTAGAGATACGGATTCCCAGAGCACGTTACTATTGTTAGCTATTCCAGGTACGTGACAAATTTTTATATTCAAGTCACAAACACACACACTCACACACACTCACACACTGTATCCTAATGAGAAAGAGCGCAATGCACCCTACACAGGATGTTCAAAACACGATCTTGTCGGGGAGTATTCAAATTACCTCAATTTACATGTTGATCTACTGTAGTTTGTTTTGAAAATATATTACTGTGTAGAAAGACCGTGCTTAACTTCTTTTCTCAGCACCGCGTCCTACTACCCGTTTGGGACGTAAGCTTATATACCGATCATGCTAGTGGTTTTAAGGATTAGAAAGGTTATATTTAAAGAAATGTACCCACGTTTGTATTGAGGGAAGGTGGAAAACAATTTTGAAAGAACCTCAGTACACTCGACCGAGATTCGAACCTCATTCTCCTCATCATCGGTAGTCTAGTCTACTACGAGAATAGCATCTTAGTCCATGCGTTCATCCAAGTGGGTCTTAAACTGTTTGATGGCCACCTGGTCTAAGATGTCAATATCGCAATATGCCTTTTTGGTGCATACGAACAAAATAAAATTTTATTTGACCTAAACCAACCAAAACCATAAGCTAATTGGAGAACGGCTTAAATATTTTTATTTAATTTTACTCATATTGATAGCAGAAAATAATATGTCACCAAAATATCAAAACCCTAGTATTGGGAACACGCATTGATGTAAATCTTGTCTAGTCTGGTTTGCCAGTGAAGGGGAGGTCGGGGTTTAAATCTCCTCAGGGTGTACTGAGGGTACTTTTCCTAAACCTGTTTCCTCTTTTTCGATATATTCTCTCTTAATTTTACCTTAACCATCTCCACACTATTAGTTTAAATTTATTGCCAGCCAGGACGGAAATTAAGACACAAAACGCGAAAATAGAATTATCACCTTTTTTTTCATCCCAGAACCATTTAGTCTCTATTAATTTTACTTCACCAGGCTTACATGTGATTATAATCAGGGGCTTCTGGTATCAGGGGGGGACCGCGGGGACACCGTACCGTCCTTCCAATCTCAACTTTATCAAATGGAAAAATTTAATACCGTAAAAGTAACAATGAATTGTTTTATCCGAAAAATTGAACAATCACGTTTAGAGCAATGCGTAAATTATTAGGGAAACTATTTATGTATGACCTATGGATTTATTTTCGTTAACATAGTAATATTCATATTATCCATTTAGTTCGACACGATATTTATTCTGAACCCGCTTCGGTGGCTGCAAGGTCTAAGGCGCTATACTCTAAGTAGAGTAGACCAACCATAACGTGGAGATTGAGGTTAGAATCTAGGTCGGGTGTACTGAGGATTTTTTTTCCTCAAAATGGTTTTCCATACTCAACCGCAAATGCAGATACGTTTCTTTCAAATAAAGCCTTCCTAATCGATAAACACACTAGGGTAATTAGTACATAAGCGTATAACCTGACAAGGTAGTAAGACTAGGTGATAAAAAAATAACTTAAAGTTAGAATAGGTTCGTTTCGTCCACTACCACCAATACTTCTGATAAGAATATTATTACTATTTGTTGGATTACAATTTCAAAATTTAATTATATATATATTATGTTATTCAGTGAAACCCTCTCTTTGCACGCGCCCATCTACGACCCATTTGTTTCTTTCAGAATGACCACGCCTTGACAGCTAATTACCCCGCTAGGAGTGGGCTTAGAGCACCTTATTATGAATTGTGGTTTAAGCCAGATCCAACATACTTTTACGCTGCTTTATTTTCACACGCATTAAGGTTTGTTTATTTGCTACCGTAACATTTTGGATAGTATTTTTATTGGTTTTATTTACCATTTTTTTTATGTAATTCTAGTACTCGCATCAGTGATCACAAGGACAAAGGCTAAAGTTTTGTTTAGTCTGACTTTCCAATAATTGGTAGGTCAGAGCTCGAGTCCCAGTCAGATGGATTGGCCTGTGTTATACTTAGTGTTTCCTCCACTACTCTTTCATAAAAAAAATATGGATTCACTTCTTATAAAATTTATTCTCCTCCTTTTTAATTTTATTTCCCCTTTTTCATCCATTACTGTTTCCAGCCTATGGCCTGGATAATTTTTTATTTTATTTTATCTAATTAAAACTTATGTATTTTGATGTCTGTTTTTCATTGTTTCATAAAGCTCCTTTAATTTCGTTTCAAATTCCGTTTCGCTTTCGCATTTGACGTCATGAATTCCTGACAGCCTCTGAGTATTATGGGTTGTTTTTTTGTGGGTGTTTTTTTATCCTTGAAGTGCGGTTTGTATGTGTACTTAGCCCAAGGATAGATTAATTCGTCGTAGATGTTATTTTAATCTACAAAAAAAATCCTGTTGGATGTGAAGCTACGACGAGTAAGCCTCTAAAATCCTACGACATTTGAGGCGAGAAATTAGCTTACTGGAAAGCCTGAAATATTCAGAGCTAGAGAGCGTCACGTATACGAAAACAGGTGTAATTTTAGGCAAGAAGATTAAAATTGGCTTTAAAAATGGTTTTATTTTTCTTTGTCTATTTGATTAAGTTTTTGTACAAATTTTCCCAAATTCATAAAACGGCGGAGTGAAATTAATTTCTCTTTCAAAGCGAATTTAGTTACAGTCTCTTAAAATTTACCCTTCTCAATATATGGCTTGAGATTGAAAGTTACGTTTCTGAGAGTTCAACATTAAAATTTAATTTTAGTTAGTGATTAACTCACGAGAACGCGTATTGTTTAATTTTATGTTTTCTCATCACATCTTACTAACTGTTCAGGTTAAACGTGTATATGATAATTACTTTAATGGGATAGGTATGTGGAAAGAAGCATTTTATAAGTAATATACCCGCATTTCATGGAAGGAGAGTGGGAAAACATTTAGGAAAAACCACACTAAGTGGATCCGAATATGATTAGAACACCGATCTCCACATCTTCAGCAAGCCAATCGAACACGTGAGTGACGCCTTAGACCATTCGGTCATTGAAGTTTTTCAAAACTATTATTTCCATCTACAGCTGTGCTCAAATGGTCTCGCCCCGTGAACGAGAGGTCAAGATTTGAAACTCAGTCAGGTGCACTGGAGGAGTTTTTTTACTACTTTAATTAATCTGATGTGGCACCCTTTTTATAATTTACATTTCTTAGGTTAAGTCAATAATAAACTTTGTGTTTCTTACTCTATGGTATAAGAAACCTAGAATTTATTACCGCACTTACACGTGGGCCACCTATTCTTATCTTGATCTAGTTATATCCAGTCCACCTCATTACACCCTATCCTATCTTGAGCTAGTTATATCCAGTTCACCTCATACACGTACGCCACCTGTCCCTATCATGATTTAGTTATATCCAATCCCCCTCATTACACCCTATCCCTATTATGAGCAAGTTCTATACATTCCAACTCATTACACCATATTCCTAGCTTGATTTAGTTATCCAATCCATCTCATTAAAACCTATTTCTTTCAGGTTCCTTCTAATGATCTCCTTTCATATGTGTCTTGGTCTTCCGAACTGTCTCTTCCCATTGGGTTTGCCATTTAATACCTTGAACCTGGTTTTCTTAGTCTTACTTTCACGCTGTATTTCTTACCCACCTTAACCTGCAAGATTTGACTACCAAAATAATGTCTGGTGGTGAATACAGATTATGTAACTCATCATTATATAACATACTCCAATCTCCGCTATATCAATCCCTTTTATGAGCAAATCTTTTCCTTGTTATTTTGTTTTAGAACACCCTAAATTAATTATCGCCATTTAAAATAGCACATCATATTTCTCAAAAACAAAAAAAATCCTTGGTGTTAAAACTACAAGCTATAAAAAAACTGTGACCTGCAGCAGATTGTCCTCAAATGACATCACAGCCACAGATAAAGATCTATTTTTTACGTGTGGCTTAGTGGAAGGGGCTGGGCATGCGCAGTCTAAAAGTGATGAATAAGCGTTGGCTCAGTGGTTCAAATGTAGTCACAGTCACAATAGCATATTAGTCGAGTTTTGGTGCAGCTGCAGTAGATAGCAATGAAGTGTGTGTCTAGGCGCAATAAGTCGGTGTCAGTTAAAACATATTTGTAGGGGTTAGAATAATTATAATTACTACTCTTACGTCTTATGAAGCATATTTAAATACGTATTTTTCTAACAAAAATAGATTTTGTCATTTTATTTGGAAATGGAATATCCTAAAATTCCTTCTATTTTCTTTTCTTATTAATGGTGGATATCTCATGATTAAATTGATTTAGTGACCTAGAATAGAATATTAAAATATAATTTTAAGAGACTGAATGCGCGTTAACTAAAATTTAGGTTATATAAACACATTAATTACAAATTAAGTTAAACTAAAACACTTCTATAAAAAAAAGTGACGTGTCAAGGATAAGCAGAGCTATTTAAAACGTACGGTACCTGTAAATTTTGTTATCACTCAATTCTTATCACTAATTGGTCAGGGATATATCAATAGAAATACATTCCCATGTGTGGTATTTAGAGCACAGTTTATGTATGATTGGTCAAATGGGAAAGAAGTGAGGGAGGACATATTATAGGTATGGATTTAGAATGTTCAGCTTACCATGGAAACACTCAACGACACGCCACTGCTTAGACACAACATTCAACTTTTTCTTAAAGGTTTTGGATAGGATTATGTGGATAAAATTACGGACCCATATGCACCAAATATTACTTTAGTTATTTCTAGGAATTGAATTAGCCCCCCTACTACCATCCAGGATTTTTAGTCGAACTTGTAACTTTTCTGTAATTCTGGCGCAAAGTAAATTACCTAACTTCTAAATGGGATTGATATTTTCAATACAGGTTGAGGAAAAAAATAATTTTATAGATTCAAAGTTAAAGGGATAAAAGAAGAGATTAGGAAACTTTTTAAATAAAGTTTGTTTACAGGTTATTTGAAAACAATATTGACACTTTAATTAACTATTTGTAGACATTAAAGAATAAATATACATTTTTTGCCCAGTTTCATAGTATTATTTTTAATTTTAAAAATTACACAATACAAAAGAAAATACGTATTTAAGAAGTACTATAGCACTTGAAATTATAAATATTGTTTTCCAAAGCGTTTAGATCCCTACTCGTCCGGTATATACGCTTTTACTTACGTTGATAAGGTAGGTATGAATAAGGTAGATTTTAACAAAGAGTGTATCCTTATTTTCACTAAGGAATAGTATAATACCAATTAGGGAAAAAAACACTCTTAGTATAGCAGTCTAGGATTCAAACCCTAACATCATCCTCAAAGGCAAACCAGATTAGACGAGGCTGACATTTAGTTTGCGTGCCCCTCGATATGAACGTCTGAGCTGTTAATAGGACCTAGCATCTCATGTTGATTTTAATATAATTCAAGTATCCACACTAACTTTAGTACAAAAAAATTTGAGTCCTTAAATGCTTAATCTTAAAGTTTTGCAAGTAAGCGCTATTACGGTTAAAAGTTAAAACCACATTTAATCAAAAAATCAATGACAACATTTTAACTTAATCTTTTTATTAAATCTCTTTAATATGTTGAAAGGATTTTTTTCATAAATTTTAACTGAGCTAATGAGCTTTTTTCTCTATGCTTGATGTTATTGTTTACCCTCATTAGTTAGAAATACATTTTTACGAGTGAAAATCAGTTCAAATTGAATGTATGGAATTATTCTTTCTAATAAATGGGCCCATGCTGTAGTGGTCAATGCACCTGGATACGAGCATAGGCACCTAGTGTTCGATTCCCGACTGGTACCGTGGGTATTTTTTCAATAGGGTAATTACACCAATGGTCACCACGGTTTGGTTAGTTATATCTAAGTGTTCCCACTGGTTCCACACCCTCATACTCACAATCACAATCACCTCATCTCATCGGGACAGGGAAAAATGTCTCCTAGGAAAGAATGTAGATATTGTTATTTAAATAACTCAGAAACATATTATATCTAATTTTAAGATTTTATAAATGTGAATATTAATGAAAAATTCTATACAACTGAAAGATCCTGGACAAGATATTTATAATCTTGGAATATCAATTATAACAACATCTCATAATATTTAAAATATTTCATCTATTAAATAATTAATACATTAATAGCATGTTAAATATTGCAATACAAGTGTAGTTTGATACAAGGGTACATTTTTATTTTTATTTTTAAAATGCTATTAGCTATAGTTTGACCATTTGACACTTTTAAATGCACTGAGCCAATACAATATTTTAAATATTATGAAATTTCGTTATAATTGATATTCGAAGGTTATAAATAAATTGTTGTATATAATTTTTCATTAGTATTCATATTTATAAAATCTTAAATTTAAAATCATGTGTTTCTGAATTATTTAAATTACAATAGCTAAGTCTTAACTTAAATTTATTCACTTTTTATCAAAGCTTTATTTAGAATGTTTTCTAAAATGTTATATTTGTATTGTTTTTGTAAAGGTATTGATAATATATATCAAAAGTGACAGCTGTAGATCACAAGGTCTGACGTATGAAAACGTGAAATTATCTCTAGTGACTTTTTAAAACTATCAGATATGTCCATTATTAAGAAAATCATGAATACATGAAAAGTATGTATATATATATATATATATATATATATATATATAT
>CABFOW010000754.1:0-32607 GCA_902141385.1 Timema californicum | reverse complement strand
GGGGGGGGGGGGGGGGGGGGGTTCCTAAATGGTTTTCCACTATCCCTCTACGTCAATGCGGGTTCACTTCCTCTAATTCAACCTTCCCAATTCCTAATCGGTGCTAAATATTATTATTATTATAGTGTGATTAAATGTGTATAACCTGGATGTGTAGTAGGACATGGATTAAAAAAAAGATCTAATAAATAATGGAAATGTCGTATTTCCTTGGTTTGTTTTAAGGTGTGGATGTGGGGAAGCTAGAAAAGGGTGTTTTTGCAGTTTTTATAGCCACAAAATATTTGGGTCAAAATAATATCAAACTTTGATCCAATATTAACACATACAGAAAATTAATTTAATACGCATGGTGATAACAGTTGGATATACTGGAATTTAATGACAACTTTTCATTTCATTTCAAGGGTTTCTCATCTAATGCCATTAGGATAGTGACAGATATTCGACAAATGTTGGTATTATAATGTGAAGAAAATTAATTTCTATGGTTCTACTGGAGCAAGTTTTTTTTTATTTTGATCAAAATTTGTTTGGATATAAAAACTGCAAAAAACACTGGCCTTTTCTCACGTTTCATACACCCCCCGCCCCTTTATACACACTTGCATGATAATCTATAAAAACAACGTTGAAATCGAATACGTTTAGATTGTATGTTTTGAAAGTCGAAGCTAAAAAGTGAAAAATGGATATACAAATTATATAAAATATTTCTATGCACATCAGATACAAGATAGTTTGATTAACCTTATTCAAGATTCACGGATGAAAATATCATTTTGATAGAGTTATTTATATTCAGTCAATGTTTCCATTTTATCTATAGAGGCAGAAAAAACATCTTATACAAACATAAGATAACAGTTGGAACTCAGATGAAGCATTAGTGAACATTTGGGAATGATTTTTTAATTTGTGATCAATCCTCTTTAATTCGTAAACAATTATACATATAACATTTAAATTAATATATTTTTTATTACTCGCCGTTCACAAATTTAATTGACACGCTAGATCAAATATTATGGTCTTAGCAGTTCCAATTTCCTATTTTATTTTTAGAAATTTAAAATAAATGTTTATTGGACAGCATTACTAGCTTAAATTCACTTCAAAGTAATTTCCAAAAATATGTCCCTTGTATATCTTTGAAAAGTCTCACTTGAAAATACGTAAATAATTTATACATTATAAGTGTAGCTGCAAAATATATTTGATATGTGATTGCAATTGGTTGATGCTCAATTTCGTTTACATTTTTATTGAGAACTAGAATTCATTTTGAAAAACAAAAAAACAAATATAAACTAATATAGCTTACTTTGTTTGTCATTTTTATTTGATGTTCTTTATGTTCGCAATTGCCTTATTCGCATCAATCATATTTACACTTTTGCCTTCAACATATATTCAGATATTTCCTCATAAAACATTATTTCAACCTTTTCACAACTTTTATCTCCATTATTTTTTATTGCTTTGCATATTTTTTAAACATTAATTCTATACCTTCATAGCTCTCTATCAATATTCCACTTTAATTGTATTTTTCTTTCTAAAATCATTTACTATAAATGTATACTATCCTCGCTTTGATTTTCTATTATATTACAAATACTCTAAAACATGTGTATATATTATTAACTTTTATATTTCACCTATAAGTCTGATAACTTTAATTTTAGTAAAGCGTCTTACTACCAATTCGTTCTGTTCACTTATATACTAATTACGCTATTGTGTTTAGGATGAGAAAGGTTGGATTAAGAGGAAACGTACCCACATTTATGTGAGGAAAGGGAGTGGGTGATTCATTTAGGAAAGGCCACACTCGGTACACCTGATCGGGATAGAACCACGATCTCCTTGTCATTGGCTGTTTCGTATAGTGTTAGAGTTGCGCCATATACTATGCGGCCACCGAAGCGGGTAATATGACTAGATGAAAAAGTTTAGAACATATTTACTTACTTATTTTATGGAATTAAGAGCTCGAAAGTTTATTGCTGGAATTAAAAAAGTACGCCGCCTATTTATATCTTGAACTAGGCCTATCCAGTCCAACTCATTACAACCTATCCCTATATTGAGCTAGTTCTATCCAGTCAATCTCATTACACCCTGTATCTTTCAGGTTCATTCTAATACTATCCTCTCATTTGCGTCTAGGTCATCCCATTGGGTTTAGCAGTCAATATCCTGAACAAGGCTCTAGAATTTCCCATTTGCGCTGCATTACCTGCACACTGTAATATACGAGATTTAATTATCCTAGCAATGTCTTGTGATGATTACAGAGTATGTAACTCATCATTATTTAAAATCCTTCATTCCCGAGTAGCCTTATCCCTTTTTTTGGACTAAATTTCATTCCAAGCAACTTATTTTCAAACACAGAAAATATTTAGTTCTTAAAATACTGCATGCATTTAAAATAACATAAAATGTTTTAAACGTAAGTAGGTAGGCTTATATATGACGTTTGAAAATTTAAATTAAAAAAAAAAATGATGCTTGGTAGATTTTATTTATACATTATTTAGTTAAAAATGTTTCTCCTTGTCTTAATCAGAGAGTAGCATTTTATCTCTGATAAATATACCACTAAACTTTTATTAAACTATTTTTTTCCGCTGCTGGTCTTAGTTTTTGTTCTAAGATTCATTTTACCACCCGTTTTTTTTCGATTTTCTCCTTCATTTTCGTGTGCCAACACCCGACCTGTGTCAGAAACCTCGAGAAAGAGAGAGAAATAGATAAGCACACACAGACACAAAGTTCCGGAACTGTGTTACGAGTGGTTCAGTCCTGTGGTCGATGACAGCTGCTACACTCCGACCACTAGTCCCATCCGTCTGTTAAGGTCTGCTTCGGTCTGGCCTGGTCCAACCACCCATAAATAGAGTCCTTAGTCAATCTAGGCCAGGCCATTTTGAAACACTGGCCCGATCGTTTTGAAGGCATCCTTCTTTTCCCACTCCTCGTCTCACTATTCGAGTCTAGGCCAGGCCATTTTGAAACACTGGCCCGATCGTTTTGAAGGCATCTTTCTTTTCCCTCTCCTCGTCTCACTATTCGAGTCTAGGCCAGGCCATTTTGAAACACTGGCCCGATCGTTTTGAAGGCATCTTTCTTTTCCCTCTCCTCGTCTCACTATTCGAGTCTAGGCCAGGCCATTTTGAAACACTGGCCCGATCGTTTTGAAGGCATCATTCTTTTTGATTTGTTTCTTTCTTAAAATTGCTATAACGCATTTGAGACTTACTAAATCTGACTATGGAACTAGCTCATAGTTTCTATAGGCTAAAGTAGATACTTTACTGTTATTGACAATTATCACGATTGTATAAACTACAAAGTGTTATATTTTTTGTCTATTTATAAAATAATAATATTAATTTAGTGTTTTGCCTAGTTTTGATATTTTATATGAGGGGAAAGCATAAATGAAGATTTACGGCCAAAGGATACAGGATACAATAATATATAAGTAGCTATATTTAGTAATCAATTTGTGTGTTTTAAAAGGATATAAACCATTATTATTATTATTTTAATTTTTAAAATATATAAACAGTTATTATATTTATGAAAACACAATGCAACAGCGAGAATCCATTCGTTATACAAATAATGTCTTTGAATTCTATTTGTCATGAAATTATGGATAACTGTTCACCAAATATTTTCATTTAGAGAGGAGTTGCATAAAGAATAAATATTAGCATGCAGTTTCCAAATGCCTGTGTACATGATAAATTGCTAGCGACCAAGAACAGAACATTATGATAATAAATATCCAACTAAAGCAACAGAAATAATTCCTATTTTCTGTGTTAGAATACAAAGCCATTAGAAGTTAATCATAAAACTCATTATCATAAACTATTTCCAGCCTGTGGCCGGTAAGTGTAATAAAATGCCTCAATCTTCCTCTATCCTTCCAACACTATTCCTCTTTTAATTTATTCCACTATTATCCTGTCACTTGAACACTTTCTTTTATCTGCTTCTCCCATCTCTTTTTTGGCCTTCACTGCGATCTTCTTTTTTTTTACATAACCTACTTCATTTCCAACATTTTCCTCGGCATCCTCTATTTTCCCATCATAATTACCTGCCCATACCATCTCAGTCTTACTTCCTCTACTATCTCATGTACTCCCTGTACCCCCACTCTCTCCGGGATAACTTCATTCCTAATCTTGTTGCTTCTCTACAGCTAACATACTCCACACAAACTTCATTCCCATGGCCTACACTTTCCTAGTCTCTTTTACATCATAATATTATACTATTAATATTATTTTACAGGAATCGGTAATACGTATCGAAAGCAGCGGCTGCATATCCCTTGACTTGATGTATAACTATAGTTTTAGTAGCTTATGTAACTGTCCGATTAGAATTCCACTATAGCTAATCTGTCTGAGAAAGTATCTCTAACTCATATTACACACACATCTTCTTGTAAATCTATCAAAAACAGATGAAGTACAAAAAAAATACAAATCTTCAGCTCAGTAGAAAAATTATTCTTTGGGTTGAAGAAGTTGGTTTTGAAACAATTTTCCTTTCGTAGAAAAAATACTACTATGTTATTCGCTATTAATATCTGTCAGCGTTCATAGATAATTTGTAGCTTTATATATATAAAGGAATGTATTAACATAATATTCATCTTTGTCACACTCTCCCACATTCACAGCCCATTTAACAACATATCTTATCTTTAATATTACATTAAGTCTCCAGTATAAAAATTATTAGCCTCGAAACTTTTATTTCTTTCATCGCGTCTTACTACCTTTTCATGCTATACATATATTTATGATAATAACTCTAATGGAATAGGGATGAGGAAGGAAGAATTTTATAGGTTGTCTCCCCGCATTTGCGTGGAAGGAGAGTTGTATTTAGGGAATAACCACCCTCAATAGACCTGACTGGAATTCGAATCTCAATATTCCCGTCATTAGCAGGCCAGTCTAACACAATAATGACGCCTTGAATCGTTCTTTCCCTGAATAAAATCGTCATTCAACCACCCTCCTTCACAACTAAATACATAATTAATAGTTTATAAGCATAGAGTACGATCTTGGCATTTTTAGGTTAGAGTGTAGGAGACGTGAGAAAAGGCCAGTGTTTTGGCCGATTTTATAGCAAAGCATTATTCTTTATGCCAAAGTAAATCAAATATTTCGTTTCATTCACATGGTGATATCAACAGTTTTTGAATATCTTTCGATGGAGTTTGATGAGAAACTTTTTAAAAGACGAGAAAATGTTATCATTAAATTCCAGGACACCCTTGACTGATATTTAAGAAATTTTGATATCACAATATGAAGAAAATTATACTTTTATTTTTATACTGGAGAATTATTGGTTTTTATGGCAACCAAAATGTTTTGACATAAAAATTTCAAAAATACTGCCATTAGTTTGTGTTCTCTGCACTCCCACCTAAGTGCTAAATGCTAGACTTACAATGTCTGTTCTCATGTATAGCTGTCTAGCTGTCTGTCCATCTGCCCATCTCTGGGGCTATGGCCGAAACTGTTTATTAATGTTTTCCAAACTCTATATTTAGATGTTATATCATGAGCCTTTAAAAAAATTGTAATTCAATCCATAACATTAAGAGTAGTTTGCTAATCACAGAATTTTGAAAACAATAAACATATTTTTAAAATGTTTTTTTTTTCAAAATGGATATCTGTGTAGAGTTTGAAATGCCAAATAACAATTATACGTATTTTTCAAAGACACGTTGGTTTAAGGGTTACTAATCGATGACTAAATTTTTAAAATCAAAATATTTCAAAAATGACTATAATATTATGCTCAAATTTGATATCTTGGAAGTATTTTACATGATAAGTATAAATGTACACTTATTTGTTTAAGAAATTTTTATTTTTATTTTACTAAAGCTAACTTAATTTTGAAAAAATTGAAATTTTTCAAAATTTATTGTGTGTTTTATTCTATTTTGATTTTTTTTAAAAAGGCTATCCGGAGTGTGTTTTACACTACAAATAATATTGTATGTTTGTGTTTGCATGAAAAGATTGAGGGAATATTAAAAGTAAGTATTGATAGATGTTTTAAAAAATAAAAATATATGATTGTATCATACCATTTATTTGAATAAAAGTGATGACTTTGAAATTATTCAGAAACCTGCAAGCATTTCGCAACGGAACGTATTTGATTTTAATAACCGTAGAAATGTACCCTGCACTCGTCGACTTGAAAACCCAACCTAGTTTATCTACTTGGTACAAAATTAAATAAAATAATATGTTATTCCGGCCGACAGGCAGCTGGGCCAACCAAGCTTTTTGCGTGAAGTGAGAATGAAAGGACGTTGGAAAAAGAAAATATATATAGTTCATTCACCTTTACAATGTAAATTAGAAATTATATCTGGGAAATAGCACGATAAAAAGCAAACATATTATATACATAAGCATCGTTCGAGTGGTAATAAAGAGAGTATTAACTCTCATTTGATGAAATACGATAGAGTTCATTTGCCATAGAAGTGGTTGTAACTGACCGCTAGCAGAATATTTAAAAACAATTAGAAGAATAACATATTTAAATGCAAATTGTTTGTTGTAAAATATTGCCAAAAATTACAGCAGTTCAATATACGATATTGCAGATCGTAATATTTGGGTATTGTATACACGAGAGTAGATCTGGTAGCTTTTGCTAGCTGTGAGCTACACACATTCATACCGTAGATAAAATACAGTCAAATGTGTTATTTACGTTTTCTTTAGTTTTATATTTTCGTCTGCCTTAAAATATGAGTGAATAACTACCCTATGCATAGGACGATTCCTGGGTCGTTCATTGCGTACCAAGTCAACGGTCCCGGCTTCGATTACCAGGTACAGGTGTCATTTTTCAATTTAAAGAATATTTTGGGTCTGTGCTATGCTTCCTTTCACCATATTAAGTATTAATGAATCGAATATAGAGGCTAGATTTTAATACGATTCTAATGGCTTGATATTCAAAAGGTGTACCGCTACAAATTAAAAGTAACCTTATATTGCGGAAATAGGAGAAAATTGAAGGGTTTCCCTCAAACACACTAGCCCAGGCAATTTTTTATTTAAAATATTGATATTGCCTCACTTAGCGTTGAAACAATATCTAAATGAAAGAACAAAAAATATAAATAACTATTAAACACAATTATAGTATTTAAGTATATTATGGTTTTAAAGGATCTTAATCAAAGCTAAGGGTGGCATTAACAAATGGGACCACTCTCAGAAAGCCACGTTCCCCACGCGATTTTGAATTACGTTACAACTCATTACCATCACCCAGAGCTTCAATACATTGAGACAGAGCATTAGCGGAGCTGGCCACGGCATGATGCCGATGATTAAATAAAAGTATTTCGAACAATTTTAATTAATACATACTAATAGGATAAAAATGTACTAAAAACTTAAATTTAGTAGACCCTAAGCATTTTGTAAACCGTAATTAGCCAATTTATAGCTAAAAACTTCGTCAAAATATTTCCAAACTTCGAAATAAAAATGCTTTTTTAACATTCTACTAAAACTCATTAAAAACACTTAGATTGTTTAAATCGCTAGAATAGTTACCATAAAAAAACTTTAAATAGTTTTAAAATGCATTTAATATTCATAAATGTTCTTGCCCTTCAGTGGTATGGAGGGTGTGTCCACTAAACACCCCTTTTGAATTTTAATTTTAGCTATAGCCAGTGGTCTGTTGTGGTGGAAAGTCATTCCGGTACTTACTTTCTACCTGGAACGACATTCCCTCACTTTTTCTAGTATTTGAATGGTTCGAATGCGTCCAAAAAATATTAAAAAATCAAATATTTGTGCTAGAAAATATTGTTAAATGAAATAATATTTATGCTCCTTCCTTAGTAATTTGTAGCAAATTGGGTTTCTTAGTGAAAGCTCTCAGTCACAACTCACATTGCGGCAGGTCAAGGCCGCGATATAACGTATGCTTTGTTCAATCACGCTTCACTGGACAATGGGAATGTTTACCAGTACGAATGTTTTTAAAAATTTGTGGTTCTCCTTACCTAAACCTGTTGGCGCGGAAGGGTACTTTACCACTCAATCACAAGAATATTTCAAGAAGAAAACTTGGTGACAGATTACGCAGAGGGTAGGGTGTTCTCTACAGGACCCCTAATTTTGAAACTTGCGAAAATACTCGCAACTCATAAGCTTACAAATCGCAGGCTGTATCAAAACAAAGCTAACTTTGAAAGGTTTCTACTATCGTGGGAGTCGATGTAACGTTGTTTCCCTTGTGACTAGAGTTTTCAATCCGACAACACTGTAAAACCATGACGTGCCAAAGGATTGAGGTGATGAGATGCCACAACACGCCATTATTCAAGATACGTAACTGAAAGTAAACACTATTATTGTATTAAGTGCATCATGTCGAACGATTTGTTTAGTTTCATTAGGAAACCATCTTCCAGTTGTTAGTGTCAGTGAACCCGACGTGAACATGACAGTGAGTGAAGTGATTCCAAAAGGAGATGACATTTGCGTTCTTAGTGAAGTGACTCCGAAAGAAAATAATTGAGCTAGCGATAATACTAACGATAATAATCTCAAGTCCGAATGGCCTGCAATTTGGACTGCTGCTATGTAGGACAAGAAGAAAAAACTTCCCCTCCATGTAAACCTGCTAAAACTAGGTGTTAATCTTGTTCTAGAGTGACAACTTTAGGTCCATTGAAATCGCCAGGACTGAAAGTTTCCAAGGAATAAAGTTTGGTGTCAATTCTATTAAATGGTATCATTCGTACAGAACAACATACATCAGTGAGGAAAAATCTATTTGAACATTCAAAGTCACAGTCACACACAAACGCTGAAAACATTGTAGAGAAAGATAAAATACAATTGATTGAAAATATTGTAATATGTTAAAATTAAAGTGAATTTGAGATCACTAACAAGGTTTTTAGATCCGCATATTTTTATTGCTAAACATGATCGACCATATTTTGATAACGCTGAACTGTTGCTGTTGCAGCAATTAAATGATGTAGTAATCTCCCTTGGTTTGCGATTGAGATTTAGCGCTACAAACATAATTTACCAAGTTGCACGAGAAATCAAGTCTAGAGACTGCAAACGCATAATTGAATTAAATGGAAAAGTATATGTGACAATATACGAGTCTACAACTGTCAGTACCAAAATTACTTTGATAATGTATTTAAAATGTGAAACAAATATGTCAAACAATCCAAATTTCATTTTTTTTAGAGTTAATCGAATTGCCTGATCAAACAGCGAAAATCATTACCGATCACTTACTAACATGCCTAAGCACGTAAGGATTCAACCATACATATCTTCAGAACAATCTAGTTTAAATTACGTGTGATTGTACTAGTGTCAAGCTGGGAAGAAAATCAGGGGTTGCACAATGGTTGCATGCATGCATATGCATATTAATATCTAACATATTTTGAGAATATTAAAATTTGAGACCTCAAAACAAAGGATAAAGAAGTATAGACTGTATTTTCATATGATTTCAATGCATTAGGAAATTTGATTTTTATTACAAAAAATGTACACGTGTATTTTTATGTCATTGCAAAGAAAGGGATGTTAAATTAGGTCGTAAAGCTTAGAGCAGAGCAACAGTCATTAGATGAGTGCATATATAGCGAAACAGAAAGGAGGGCTATAAATACCCCATCCCCACACCCAAACACCCCCACACACCTAGTCATCCTCGCTAGTAGCCCACACAACCGTAACGAGGGCTGAGTGGTTTAGGGATTTGAATCGAATTGCACGAGATTGATTTTACGATACGTTCGTAGCTCAAATCTCAGACTAGAGCAGGTTTTTGTAAATAGTGCTAAGGGGGTTACGTTGGTAAGCGAGAAATGTACACGCAGACGTTCAACAATAACACAATATTTAATTTATATAATTCATTATTTCAAAATACGGTTCACGCCAAAATAAATTCGAATTATTCCAAACAACAGGACAATTTTTCCTAGACAACCCTATGTTTTAAGATATAATAGTAAGAAAAAAAAATTCGATTGCCACATGGTAAAAGGCATTACTCTTGTATTGTTGTATTGAACTAGACTGCCTATTATAAGGAGATCAGTGTTCGAATCCCAATCGGGTGTAACGAGAGTGGTTTTTCTAAAAAAAAAAACACTTTCTCTTTCTACACAAATTCAGGTGCTCTTTCCCAAAATTAAAGCTCCATAATCTCTAACACATTAGTTTAATTAGTATACATTCGTGTAATCCAAACGGGTAATAAAACGCATAGCTAAAATATATTTAAAAAAATAATACTTTTAATACTTGTGTACACATTATAATTTTGGTTTATAATCTTTCAAATTTTACTGCAAAATAAAGTTTATTAATGTCATAAATATGTATTATGAAATATGCGCGCACACATAAGTTCGCAAAACAGCTTAGCACTATCAATCTATTTCTACATATTTTTACTAATCAAATAAATGCATATTAATATGGAATCATGAACCTTTTAAATAAATATTTGTATCTGAATAATTAGATATTTCACATCTGCAACCGAGGATTTCCCTTCAATTTTCCTCCAGAATATTCTAAGAGTTACAATTTCAGTGAGTGTGGGCCGTAAATTGAGCAAACCATACCTTAAGCGCCCCATTCACGTACGAGTTTGGCTCGCGAGTCGGACTCGTAGTTCACCACACAGGTTCTTCCACCAGTACGAGTGGACTCCCAACTTTTCTCAATCATTTCAGTATCTTACAATGAGTTTTATTGAAGCAAGTTGCAGCAGTGGTGAACGAGCATTTTAGATGTTCACGAGAACAAAAGATAAAAATGGGTTAAGAACTGGTTGCTATAAATAAACAGATTCACACATTATATTTTACTTAACTTTATCATAGATGATATTTAAGAATCAAATAGCCAAAGCAATCCCTTACAGTTATAATAATTGTACAAGTGGCAGTAATAAGCCAACTACCGAGTCGAAGGTGGCTGCCTTATCTGGTAGCTCGTGATCTTAATAAAATCACACATTTGTAGCCGACGATTTCCGCACGTCCATTAGAGACTCTGCCTTAAAATATGAAAGAAGAATGACCCTGGACCCGGGACGATTTCTGGATAGCTCAGTGGTTAGAGCATTGGTGTTCTAAGTCAAGAGTCCTGGGTTAGATTCCCGTGTCGAGGTGTCATTTTTCAATTTTCAGAATAAGAGATAATATTTGTGACAACTACAAAAACTACTTAGAAATGCATGATAAGAACTTAAAATATTTGCTCGTATCAAAACTATATACTGGGATGCGTAGTTAACACCTGAAATACATTTCTCAGTGAATCTCAGTTTTCTCGCGTCTGAAACTCAAATTTTCTACGATCACCTCAAGCCAAGCCTACTATGCAACACTTATTTACTATCCCGGAGGCAGCGCAATTCTTTCCTATACGATGTCCGAATACTGTCTACTTTTTTTTATAAACTCCAAGTTAGTACCAATGACTTTTTCCCACGTGAACCGCACGAGTGATACAAAGCCTCATCTATGTTGGTAGCGTGTCCATCTACTGAGATAAGGGTCCCGGGTTAGATTCCTGGTATGGCTGAAATGTGGGCTTACCCTTTCTCACCGATGAATTAACGATAAATATGCTGCGGTCCAACACTTTAGCTCAGACGGTATAGCACATCTGTATACTGATCCAAGGGTCCCAGTTTCGATACCCGGCATAGCCAAAATACCATTATCGTTGGTTAAATATGGATGTACCCTTTTGAAGTGATGAACTAACGGCTAAGGCCTGGATGTTGTGTATGTTATAGATTATGATTAACGTAATTAATACATAGGCGTATAACCTGAACAGGTAGTAAGACGTGGTGTTAAAAAAACTATGCTGCTCCTCACCTGAAATCCCCTCGCACCTCACCAGTGAGGCGTGTCTCACAGTTTAAAAAACATGTATTAGACATTATACTTTTGTTTGTGTGTGAATAGCGTTCTATGTGCAATTACGTTGCTGGAGTGGTGGTGGTGGTGGTGGGGGGGGGGGGGGGCTACTAGGGGTAGTCTCCTGCCATTTCTCTCCACCCACCCCCCTCGAAGATTTGGCTTGCTGGCCTTTTAACCACCTACAAATGCTCCCAGCTTGCTACAGTTACTTAAACCTGTTATTTCATTTTGAACTTTTCCAATGTTCTTTGTGCCTTTTAGTTTAAATAAATAATAACTTTGTTCATTTTTATACTGTATCACGGCTTTAAAATATCCTATAACCTAGACCAGGAGGCACAAAAAACGCCACTCACAAACGCACAGTGTGACAGTCAGCATTTAACTGCTAGTGTTTTCGTTCGTTTACAGTCGTCCCTTCATACCTTTCTGCCACAGCATACTGCGGTGGATCCCGTTGGCTCCGGTTCAACGGATAGTCTGTCAGCTCTCATTTAAAACAATGTGTTGCCGCCTTCCCTTACAAACCGGCCGGTTTCAAAGCTCCCGCAAAAATGCACAGTGTGACACCAGCCTAAAAACTTTGTTCATAAACTCAGGGCTTATGAAAAATTTAGATATGGAAGCCGACATAGTTTTGATTGACCAAATCCCACTGTCTGCGGTGTGGGTACAAGAATCTGGCTCGTAGTCCTCCGCTCCCTCTTACCCCCTCACGTACGAACCAATACCGAGTCGAGCCCCACCGACGGCCCTGGCCTTACTCAGCTCTTCTGACTCCAAACCCAGATCGTGACACCCCACCCTCGCGAGCCAGACTCACACGTGGATGGACCGCTTGGTTAAGAGACCACTCGGCCACTGAAGCTGGTGATTAAGTTGTTAGTAGCCATTCTGTTGAAATTGCCTATTAGAATTTAAAACATATATTTAATGTACACGCTATGAACTAACTGATTACTAACACACAAGACTTATAAAGTAACTCACACAACATCCAGTCCACCGATCGTTAATTCATCAATGTGAACGGCAAATCCCTAATTTCTCCAATGAGGATTTTTTTTTTCGAATACGCCGTGTATCAAACTCAGGACACTTAGTGCAGTGGGCAGACGCGTCACCTGCCAAGCAAAGGCGTTAGCGATGAATAATCGCTGAATAAAAGGAGGAGGAGAAATCACAGGGGAACATATACACAGATATGGAAAAATAAATGTGCGCTATTTAACTAAATAAAGACAGAGGTCCAGTTTGATAGTCGAATTTGGTATGCCTCAAGTGCGGCGCTACACTAAGTTCATGACGACACCTAACTAAACCAGAATGGAATGTGCCAGTTTCCTATGCGAGAACGGCCCATTCCATTCTATTTTAGGTAGGTGTCGTCTTGTATTTAGTGTAGCACCGCACTTGAGGAGTACTAAATTTGACTATGAAACTGGCCCATAGGAATGGACAAAGTATTGCTACACTATTTTAAAAATAAAGGTAACTATGGTAATTATGCTATGGTTAAATTGGGCTGTACAGACCTTAAGTTTAAACATCATTAAACACGTGTATTATTTAAAAAAATCATTAAAATCAGCTGTTTTTATTAATAAATATTAACTCTAGTGTAAAGTGTATAGTATCTTTGTATATGCTTTAGTTTTTAATTGTTTATTTACAGTTATTACTATCGATATTTTACCTTAAGGAAGTGCGTGTGGCATTATAAAAATATTTAAAAAACAATCAATAAAGAAGATTGTGAAGAACAATAATTAAGAGCCCATCTTGACCCACGGATAAAACCTACAGTTCAACTTTCATGGGGGTAGCTCCGGGCTGGTGCTATGCGCTCTTCAAGGTGTGCGACCTCGTATTACCTCGTGGCGTTTCGCATTAGCCCGATGGGAGGGTGTAGGGGAAAGAGGTAACTGTACCTCGGACCGAATCGACCAAAATCTCCACAGGATGCCTTTATGTCGGCTGCCCCCCAGGACACGTCCTTCCTTGCTCGGCTGGGCGGTGGTCCCAACCATCTAATCTGGAGGAGGGGGAGGAGGTTTGGGCGGCTGACTCTCTGTGTGGGGGTAGGGGAAGAGAGGCTTTTACCGCCCACCATACACTACGCGGCTAGTGGTGCGTAACCAACCTCGACCGGACAGGACGGACACCTCCAAGTGGTTCCCGCTGTGCAGCTTAAGAGTCAATGCTTCAGGAAACTGAAGTTATACCTAAGGACAAGTTTCTGACCTACTTCGTGATGCTGGGGAGGCCCACAATTCCTTCCGCCGAGAGACAAACAAATTCGTTTTTTTACCACTACGTCTAGCAACCCGTTCGGGTTATACGCTTATATACTAATTACGCCAATGGTTCTAAAGATGAGGAAGGCTATATTTATAGAATGTGTACCCGCATTGGCATGGAGGGAGAGTTAAAAACAATTTTGGGTGACCTGGTGGTCAAGGGGTAAGGTGTCAGACTTCTATGCTGGCGGCCGGAGTTCGATCCCCGGCCTGGCAAAGATTTATCTGATTACCAAACCCTTCCTTCAACTCTGACAAGACATCTTGTGAATGTGAGGAATGCCAGGCCTCCANGATTCCACGTTAAACTGTAGGTCCTCCATTTCATCTCACAATCACCCTACCATTACACATGAGCGTAAGTGCGTATAACTCGAACGGGTAGTAAGACGCGGTGCTAATAATAATAATAATAATAACCATTTTAGGAAAACCATCCTCAGTAGTCCCGATCGAGATTTGAGCCTCAATATCCCCGTCAACGGCAGTCTAGTCTAATGCAAGAGTAGTGCCTTATACCATGCGGCCACCAAAGCTATCCAGTGATGACGGGTTCGTCAAATAGCAGGAGTGGGTGGACCATCGGCCTCTGCGTGTGCTCGCACACATGGGTACGTTCACAGGGTAGTGCCACACGCGAGGCTATAAGACGCCCTGTGACGGGGGTTTCGTTACCTCCGTGGTCGCCAGACGTTCCGCCATTCAGTTCGATGTTCGGCTTTGGGTGGGCTGAAACGAAAAGTCTCTAACCTATATTCTCGGTGATAATATAGCTCCTGGTGGGATGCAATTGGCCTCACACAACATTTGGAGGGTATTCCTTTGCTGCAGTTTTCATAGGAAGGGCCTTATCTGACATCTATGAAATTTACTAAATCTACTGTCACGTGTGTACTGTATAAATCAATTCATGTGACATGAAGCTATAACTTTTAATAGGTAATATAAATACCAATTAAATAGCTCAAATAATACAGTAAAATGTCATCAATGTTTACAGAAAAAAAATATATGTTTGCGTTTTCTAAAAAGTTCTTCCAATGAAAATTGTACGTTAACTTAGGTAAGTAACACAGCTTGAACCAGGTGCCCAATCGTAGTAAAGGTTTTCTCTATTATATTTAAAATACACACACAAAATAGTATGGAGATCAGTAAAAGATTTTTTGTATTTAATAAAATGCAATACAATTTTAAAATACAAATATTAAAAAAAGAAACCTTAACTAAACACTTATCTTAATTAGATAAGTTTTCAGTTCTAACGTAATCTCGTATCTAATTTAAGCAAAAGAATAGAAATTTGTTCTGCGAAAAGCAAGGGTGTTTAGCTCAACTTGTGGGGTAGCTATTGTTTAGTCGTTGAACACGTTTGAGGCAGACACTGTACAACGTTCATACCAAATCATGGTTTTGTGAATTCTTCTTCCCCATAACGCTCTGCCCCCTCCACCCAAAATCCTCTCCCTAAGCCCCCGATAAAGTAAAAACGTTCCGGCGCCTACGGATGAGAGCAGAATTATATGCGTCTGAGGCAAGCCTTAATAATTACAGCCTCATTGTTAAAGAAGTGGCGTGGGAATGTTTGGACTCGTTTGGTGACGTCATGCCATGGGAACCACTCCATCAGTTCCTTTGTACTTATCTCGGTTCCTTTGTCTCTCCGGAGACGGGCGAAGTAAAGAAACAAACATTTCTAAATCGATGAAACTTCTTCCACTCCTTCGTCATTTGCATCATTTGAAAAAATAAAAAAATTAGATATGAGCACAATCACAGTTTAAATGTTTTCAATCATAATCTTTATTTTTTTTTAAATTAGTCATACAGCATATTCCTACCTACTTTATTAAAATATATTTTGGTTTTTTATGACAATTTTCATAAATCAGTCATCAGTAAACCAACCTTAAGTTGGGGTTGAAGGGGACGCAAGAAAATACCAGTATTTTTTTGCAGTTTTCATGGCGCAACATGTTTTTGACCTAAATACATAACATATTACTACAAAAGAACCAGAGGGTTTACTTTTTTTCATATAGGGATCAACAGTTGTTGAATATCTGTCATAGCGGTATTAGATGAGAAACTTTTTTAAATTAAGAGGAAAAGCTGTAATTAAATTCCAGAACACTTTCAACAAATATTCTAGAACTGTTGACATCACCATGTGAAGAAAATTAAACTATGTTTTTAAAGAATAATTATTCGATTTCATTTATCAAAACAAATTTTGTTATAAAAACTGCAAAAAACCATGGCCTTTTATCGGATCCCCTTCCATCCCACCATAAACAAATTTATTTAAAAAAGTGACAATACATTCTTATGCATCAAGTAAACACCCTCCGTTACCTATTTTAAGAAAAAAAAATGTAAGAGCCATCTTTGATCAGAAAACTAAGCCTTAAGGTTAAGATAAAAAAAAATCTAAAAAGCCCTGAGCTATTACCTTTTATATCATCTAAATATAGAGTATAAACAAAATCTACCAAATGTGTTTGACAGAATGGTAGAACACACTTTTTTAAGCAAAATAAACGTCAATATAACATACTTACTCACTGATTCCTTATAGTAGATTTACTTGCTGATGCCCCATAACAGATCTACTCGCTGATTTCCTATACCATATTTACTTGCTGATTCCCTATAGTAGATTTACTTGCTGATGCCCCATAACAGATCTACTCGCTGATTTCCTATACCATATTTACTTGCTGATGCCCTATAGTAGATTTACTTGCTGATGCCCCATAACAGATCTACTCGCTGATTTCCTATACCATATTTACTCGCTAATGCTCCATAACTAATCCACCCACTGATGCCCCAGTACAGGTCTACTTGCTAAAGAGCATTGGACGATGTCCCCTTGATGATTGTGTCAGTGTGTTGACATCTTCTGACCCACCTTCCCACGCACCCCCTTATTGTCCTGTCAATATTGTCGCGAATCTCCTAGTACCTCGGATGGCCACGTGATTGTAGTCCGCCGGATCGGCTCCGTCGGCCCGCCCGGTATTTGCATACCTGACTCCCCGCCCCGTGATTAACACGAGGGTCGGTGCCAGGTCGCCGAGGGCGAAAAGGGTTGTTGCACAAGTGGGGGGAGGACGACGGATTAGAAATACTCTGATCCGTTTCGCCGACATTGTTGTTGTTTCCACCCGGGTTACCTGCATATTTACACTAGTGTTAGTGATGAGCAAGGTAAAATATAGATGAAATATACCATCATTTCCGTGGATGTAAAAGAGAAATACATGAAATAAAAACACCCTTATACACCCGGCCGTAATTTGAACCTTTACCTTTCCATCAATGACATACCAGACATGATGAGACCGACGCCTTTGTCCACGTGGTCTAGTTGTTGGTTTTTTACTTAAAATACAATCACCCGCATCTGTAGATACGCGTACACAAACGTCTTCTGGGTGTCTTAGAGGATGGGGTTAAAATCTCAGCCAGGTACATTTACACCACGGGTACATCTACTCCCCAATTAGGATAATTAAATTTGGTTAGCGCGGATGGGTGGTAAAATATTATTTAAAAAACCCTCCGGATGACTTTGAATAGAGGTAATTGCTGTGTGTTAGGCCTACACATGTGCCAATTGTGATAAAGAAATGCACTTTTTCTTGCGTCCCGCCATCTTGAAAGCTCTCAAATACGCTGTTTATTAAATAGAACATACATATATTTTAACGTTGCTTATTATATAAGCCCTGATTAAATTATCCTGACCTTAATATATACATGTTTAAAATTAAGTAAAGTTAGGCTAGGTTATTTAATAATAAGCAACGAGCATGTTTGCGCCATTTTCTGTTCAATTTCTTAATTTGAATCTGCTCATGTGCACAGGTAGTCTCTTAGTGGTTACCGACGTCAGTAACAAAAAGTAGACTGTACTTGAATAACTCTTATTAATATTCACCCCCTTACTCAAATACTCATATTCTTTAAAGGGTACCTATGTATACATTTATTAATTTTTACTTTACACCCATTTCTGTTTCCAGCCTGTGGTCTGGGATCAGTTCTTTTATCCAAGCCATATATTTTCCATTACCGGCTTGCTGGGCCTGTCGTAGCAGCATATGCCTTATAATATATTTTAGACTAGGACAGGCCCCAGTCCCCGGCCATTAATTCATCAATAAGAAAAAGTAAATCCAAATTTCATCAATGATAAAAATTTTCGGCCATGCCGGGAATCGAAACTGGGACCCTTAGATCAGTAGACACGCTGCCGACTGGGTTAAGGTTTCGACTACATTTAACTTTTCTAATAAATTATGTAGTACCATAATAATATTTAATTTACAACAATTTTTATTCTTTATTTTGTAGAATATGAGGGTTATTTAATCAAATCCTTCTCATAGTAAAGTGAAAATCTCCATTGATTGGGTTCTTACAAATAAAATTGGTTACAAAATACAAAAAAAAAGTAATGTATTCAAGTAAGATATAGCAGAGCTTTATATTTTTTCACTCCGTATAACCCCATCCTAACCATTATTTGCAATTTTAATTGGAAGGTATGTAAATATTAAAAAATCGGCTTTTAAATTAATAAGAAACCAATATTTAAAATAGGTTTGGTTTTTAAAGAAATTACATTGCTTTTAATTACCCGGTCGGGCTGTTCAAATTTTATATATCAATTAAGTTTGATGTTTTAGGGACCAAGGTTATATAATTTAGAGAGATATACCCAAATTTGTGTGGAGGTGTAGTGACAAATCATTTACGAAAACAATAGCTTCAAAACATTTTTTCCACCTCTTTCCCAAAATATTAAATGGTTGCCCCAGTGTTACACAATTCAGTGTGGTACTTTGACCGTAAAACTCTCAATTTAATACCAATATAGGCCACCTTGGTAACCGAATAATCCAAGGATCAGTAGGGGGAGATTCTCGGTTCTAACCCCAGTCGGGGGAGTATATTCTATGTGGTTTTTCAATCCATCTCCGCGCCAATTCGCAAACACTTTCTTTAAATGCAACCTTTCTCAATCCTGGCAGATTAGCGTATTTTAATAATTCTTTAGCAACACGTCTTACTTACCGTTCAGGTTATACACTTACGTACTAATTACGCAAATGGTTTTTGGAAATAAGTAGGTTATATATAAAGGAAGTGTACCCAGATCTGCGTAGAGGGAGAGTGGAATATCATTTCGGAGAAAAAAACACCTTAGTACATCCAACCGGGATTCGATCCTTGATCTTCCCGTCATCGGCAGTCTAGTCTACTGCAAGAATAGTGCATTAGACCGCGTTACCACTGAAGTGGATAAATAAGGGGACACCCGGGTTTGATCCGAGAACATCTCGGTCGAATGCTCTACCATCGAGCTATACAATCTCGGTCGTAATTAGTTCATATGCGCCCAACCCTAACGGGCGGAGAGAGGCGGTGACAAAAGACAAGTAGTGTCACAGTGACACAATGTTCTTGCCTAGAGCACCACGTACACTGCAGGGGGTCGTTCTGTATCCTCTTATCTTATCGTTCGAAGCCTTAGCCGGCTTAAAGAGCCTCACATTCTAACCACAACTTTGTAGGCTTTTAGTCTCGGATGGTCTAGGGGTGCGGGGAAGAACGGACTATCTACAAGGAACACTATACCTTATTTAGTAGGGACCAGTCGCCATAAGAGAGTTGGAAACTGACATATGGCAGAACATGTAAACACGGTTAAAAGAAAAATACATTTAAGAAATAAATAATGTGTTGCAAATGTTTTGACTGCCAAACGTGACAAAAAATCATCACATGGTCTTGCAGATCAGGTACAGTCCCATTTTCATTGGAGGAAGTTATAATAAAAATAATACTGCACGTCAGGTCTAGATCATTCGTAGCTCAGTAGTGGAAAGATTAGTCAGTACTAATACACCGCTGTTCAGGTGACGCCCTCGTGTACTAATCGTACATATTTTCCATGGAGGCTCTTTCCATGTTCCAATGAGGTGAGATGAGATGATGGTGATAGTGAATATGAGGGTATGGAACTAGTGGAAACTCTTAAACCTAACTTAAGACTAACTAACCAATTTCTGGTGTCCGTCTGTGTAATTCCCCTTTTGGGAAAAATACCTAAGGTACCAGCTGGGAATCGAACTTCTCGTAGCCAGGTGCGCTGACCAATACACCCCGGGATTTGTTGGAAGGACAGTTAAAAAATATATAATTTGTTGTTAATATTGATGTCTCACATCAATATTAGTGTTTTTTAATAGGTATTGATAATATCTATACGTAGTCATTGTTGCAATACACATGGATTTATGTATAAGTATATGTAGAATGGCTTAGCATCTTTTATGACTGTCAAAATAGTTGCTACCTATCGAATTCGGGCTGTAAGTACAGCACAATTCTCATAAAACCGAGATTATCTGACCGCTAGAAAATTACCAAATCTACTTCTATTTATTTATACGTCATGTTATCTACAGTTGTAATTTTGATACATACAAATATATATTAGACACACCGATATAATACACTAATAATACAATATCATGTCACTGTTGGCAGCAAACAAAACATTTTTGTATTTTCCAAAAAGTCCTACCTACCACATTTTCACTTTGACAAAGCAATCTTTTTCAAGCCTTTATTCAGACCTATGGTCGCACGCTCCAGGGCTTCAGTTTTGCAATAAACTTGCTTTCCAGCAATAAAGAGGTCGAAGTTAGAAACTCGGCTGGATCAACTTGGGATGGTTTTCCACAAATTTGTATCATCACTATGGTGGCCCTATATACGCTCCACGATAAAGCAAGTGCACTTATTATTATCTTTACATTTAGATTAAGTTGTGTTAATCGAACTAAGGAACTATATTTACACATGTGGTACAGTGATGTGGTGTTGTTAGAACTACGCCTAAAGATGCTCTCATAGGTTCCTTCGGGTATTCTTCCTCAAGTGTTGACCTCCCGTATCAAGGGTCTGGCACAGAGTCGCTGGTGCGGAAAGACCTGAACTTTTAGTTTAGGTCGATCATCTTGGTCAGTGAGAAAGTATCAATCGCTGCCATGTCCTACGGCTTAGAATACCATAGTCTGTGCCATTTTATGAAGCTACCTCTTTATTATGTCTAAGCCTATACTCCCTTTCGCACTTCCCCTAAAATCACCCCCTTTCATGTCAATTAGAAAGAGGGGAAAGAACATTACCAAAATTGTTATCTAAAAGTAAAGAGGAAAACTTGCTGCTGACTCTCAAATATCTTTAAATTTTCTTTTGTGAGCTTATAAAAAAAACTACTGTATTTATTAGAAGGAAGCTAAATCTATGGACCTTTTTCATCAAGCCTAATCTTGCTGATCAAAAAAATATTCTTAAGAAGTCGTTGAAAAAGATCTAATATTACATTTTAACATTTTTCTTCTAAAACTAAAAATACATTGTTGTTAATGTTGTTAAACCCTGTTAGAATATTTAAACTTTATTTTGTCCTGAACCATATTTCAAAATAACGCATCGTTGATTAAATATTTCGTTATTGCTGGACGTCTGTACAGAAATATCTCCTTGCGGATTTCCCCCCCTTGGTATCTGTTTATTTATATCTCCGACGGCTGCATACTTCATCAAACCAATCAAAACAGTAACATTACAAACTGAGCAGGGACTTAGACCTAAGAAATAATCTTGTTTTGTTTTTACACAAAAAATATGATTAGATTTGGATTATGGTGACAATAAAATTTTACAAAATGCAAACTTTTTTGTTTGACTTGAAGAACATTTTACTATAATATTAGTAATATTTTGTAGGTATTAATATTAATCACACGTGATGCATGACTTTACGTATAGGTATATGAATGTAGTCGAGTAATTTTTGTAACTGTCATACCATACAGTCTTTTTACAAAAATACTATTATAATTAAGTTTGCTTGGTGGCTTTGGTTTAGGTTAAAAACGTATTATATATTTTCCCTAAATGGTTTTCCAACTGATTAATCTAAACCTTAGAGATAAGTTAGGTTGTATTTAGAGAAAGTGTAACCACATTTTGGTGGAGGCAGGTTGGAAAACTATCTAGGAAAAATATGCAGTTTGGGCTATGCATTTCCGAACATATTATGTATAATAAGTAAGGAGTGTGGGAATCCGTTTATAGTATATATATATATATCTGCTGAAGTGGCCGAATGTTCTAACTATTAGACTGGCCTTCCGATGAAGGGGAGATCGAGGTTCAAATATCAGTCGGATCTACTGAGGGTGGTTTTCTCTAAATGGTTTTCAACCCTCATTCCACGTGAATGAAGGTAGATTACCTCTAAAATATTTCCTCCCTCATCCCTACTCGAGTAGAGAAATTTATTATACATGTGTTTAACCCGAACAGGTAATAAAACGGGGCGATATATATTGTTATTATACAGGTTGTTCGGAAATTCATAGCCCAAACTGCACATTTAGTTTATTTGAACCAAAACTAATACAACATCTCTATACACTTATATTTGGAAAACTATTCTAGTACTATTAAATTGTGTTCAAAGTTTCGGCACACATCACCGGGAGAGCAAAGCTGTTTAAACATGCGTGTACAACAGGTTGCATAAGAGTTAGGCGCGTGGCACTCCACACCTAGACATCTTGGAGCACGGCAGCCGAACATACAAAATTTAATAGTAAACAACCCACCATTCCATCCAGAAATTGGAATATTCTCTGAAGGTCATCATTAACGGTCCTACATCACAGAACGTGCTTGCCATTATTACATGTTAAGTGTCACGTGCCTAACTCCTATGCAACTTGTTGTACACGCATGCTTGCCCAGCTTTGCTCTCCAGGTGCTTTACGCCGAAACTTTGGACACAATTTAAAGGTACTACCATAGTTTTAGGGATGAATGTGTATAGGGATTTTGTATTAATTTTGGTTCAAACGTGCTATGTGTGCAGTTTGGGCTATGAGTCTACAAACACCCTGTATAAAATACAACGTTAGAAGTTATTTTATCGAATAAATAAGTAATAGCTAATGCCGAGTCCTACTTAATCTGTTAAGATTAAATTCAAGTATTGACTATCAACTACCTAAATAATATGACCTACTGAGATTGAATAAGAGGAGGGATTTTAAAGTACAGCATCAGCATTTATCTTGAGTGGATCTGGAATATCATAAAATTAAGAAACAATCATAATAAAAACAGTTTTGGATTGAACTTCAGGATCTTAATTCAGCATCTTATTTTCTAATCTTTTAAGACGGGATTGGAAATAACGTAGACTAAAACCAGTTTTTATGACAAAAAAACGTTTTTGATTTAAATTAAATAAGCATCTCTTCAGTAGATGAGTTTAGTTTAATTTTATACTCATGATTATATCAACATAGCATGAATATTTGTCATGAGCATCACTTTTATTTCTATCACCGCGTTTTACTACCTTTTCAGGTTATAAGGACGTATGATCATTAATATAATGAGATAAGGATGAGGAAGTAAGCATTTTACAGGTAATATATTCACGTTTGCGTGGATGGAAAATTATAAATCATTCAGTAAAAACCATCCTCAATAGACCCAACCAGGAAATGAACCCCAATATCCTCCTCATTAGCAAGCCAGTCGAACAGTAGAATGATGCCCAAGACCATTCGGCCACTGATGCTGATTAATATGTAAACTTTATATATCAATCAAAAATGACTAATGCTCGTGAAATTACGCAATGCCTGAAACGGATATTCAATAAAATGTTGACATCACTTTGGGTAGATAACTAAATTAAACTAATAAATAATAAAATTATTGTTATTATTTTGGACAATAGAACTTTTTTTGTCATAAAACGTACAAAAATACTGATATTAATTTGCCTTCCTCTCTCAGCCTTCTTAAAAGCAGAATGGCGCCTATGCCATTAAACGAACAAAATAGCGTTTTAGTAAAGTGAAGGAATAGGATATAAAGTAGATAAATGAGCACATAAAACAAATTCTTCTTGTTTTTGGAACGCTTAGGTAATCCTTTTTATGCTCTCGTAGGAAATATAACTGAGTGAGATAACTACATGAAATATAAGAAGTGAAATTACAAACAAGGTTGTTTGAACCAACATTCCCAACTTAAAAAAGAGTTAAAATAACAAGTGTTACAAAAACATTCCCCATGCCTTTTCTAAACCCCTTCCAGCCCCCAACCCCACAGCCAAAAAACATCTGAACCAGAGCAGCAATCAGAATTGCACAGAGGTCTCACGGGGACCTGAGAGGATTTAAAAGGATCCAAGGGTCCGTGGTAGTTTTGGTGTTTGAACGAACACCTCCCCTCACATTTTTTAAAACTTTCCTCTCACATACTTTTTTTTTTTAACACACGGACACACACTTTTCAGCTTTACTTTTTCAAATCTGTCCTGAATAAAGGAAAGTTGAATTAAGCTTTTGGAAATATATGGTTGAGTATTTCTTTAGACTTTACCATTTCGATTACGCTCGAAGGAAATTTGTTTGATTGTATTACAACTTAGAGCTGTGGTATTCAACCTAGGGTACGTTTACATTCTTGGGGGTACGTGAAATATATGTATATATATATATAAATTTATAAACATTATATTTATATATTATTTATTATATTATATTATATTTATTTATAAACATTTATATATATATAAATGTATGCTATGTATGTGTATGTATATATGTATGGTATGTGTATGTATATATGTATGGTATGTGTATGTATATATGTATGGTATGTGTGTGTATGATGTGTATGATGTGTATGATGTGTATGATGTGTATGATGTGTATGATGTGTATGATGTGTACGATGTGTACGATGTGCACGATGTGTACAATGTGTACGATGTGTACGTTGTGTACGATGTGTACGTTGTGTACGTTGTGTACGATGTGTACGTTGTGTACGATGTGTACGATGTGTATGATGTGTATGATGTGTATGATATGTACGATGTGTATGTTGGTATGTTGTGTATGTTGTGTATGGTGTGTATGGTGTGTATGGTGTATATGTTTTGTATGTTGTGTATGTGTGTATATGTATGCATGTATGTATTTATTTGTATGTATATGTGAATATGTATGTATATGTGTGTATGTATGTATATGTGTGTATGTATGTATATATATTATTAAATGATAAACAGGGATTAATTAAGGCCTTATTTAGGGTACGCCACAAGAGGACCGACCGTAAAGACATGCTATCTGCGAGCACCATTTTTTTAATTCCTCTCTCCTAGATGAATATTAAATCACATGTATAGCTTTCATTATGCACCAACAACTCTGGGGTACAAAATCAAAGATAAATTATATTTGGGGCTATTTGAACAAACAAGGGTTGAATACGACTGACCTAGAGTAGTGATCATAATGTGGCCTAGTGCAGTGTTACTAGACCTTTTTGTCCGCGTACCTCCATACATAATATATCTCAAACTTTGTGCCCCCAGAGTATTTATAGTACCTGTTCAGGCTATACGCATCGGTACTAACTAAGCTAAATTAGCTAAGGATGAGGACGGTTGAATTTTAGAAGAAGGGGAAGGAGAGTGGAAAATAATTTTTGAAAAACTACCCTCAGTACACCCAACTGGGAACGAACCCCGCTATCTCAGTCATAAGCAGTCTAATTCAACACAAGAGTGACGCCTTAGATCATGCGATCACCTAAGTGGGTCTCCCAAAGTTGTTATTACATAATACTACAAGCTATAGTTATATATAATAGAATTTACAGTTAAAATAATTAAAATAGGTTACATCAAAGACAATATACCACATAAAAGGTTTTAAATTATATATATTCAATTTTATGTACCCATTAAGATGTATTCCCAGGTCTGATACTGCTGGTATAGAGCGCAAGGCGTTAGTATTACAAACCAATCAATTACGTATTTTGTATTTAAGTCGGTAATTGTTATAGTTATCATAAGGAGACTTGATAAAAAAAATAGGGAAATGTGCACTGATAAAGAGTCGCTCCAGGATGGCTGAGTGTTTAAGCGGTTTGTCCCACAAATCTAAAGATTCCCAAAATCGCTTCTTGTATTCATAGTGTCAGTTTTCATTTGACTGAATTTAATAAATTCAATTTTTAATTTGTTGACATTTTAGTTAAAACAACTGTTTTTATAAAATTAATCAATACACGACTAACGTTTTATTCTTGAACAAAAGATAAGTATGGCCGATTATTACCAACTTTTTACTTCGTTGGAAACGCAAAGGAATATTTTTTTTATGTTAAGACTAGTAATGGTTTTAAAGCCAAAGAAACAATTTTATTCTTTTTGTTTACTCTAATAAAATTTTACTATTCCCTATCTACGATAGGAAAAGATGTGACAGCTAGAAACAGTTACCAGTTATTCATCCACCAAACCATATGATATGCAAGACAGTTTTGACAGTCAAAACTTCACAATAGACATTTTTTTTATTATTATTTTATTTTAACCGTGTTTACATTATTGAAGCATAAACTTATGTTTTTTTGTGGATATGGCATCTACGGTTCACTTAAAAATGCTTCTAAAATTAGAGTTTCTAAAATGATGCATTCTCTTCATAAATTAAGATGGTGAACCAGCAGAAACTAGAGCACCATTTGAGTTTTCCACATTGAATTCAAATGAGTGAGTAGGGATAAAGAAAGTACGCTGGAGAGAAAATGAACCAGAATTTGCGGCGAGATAATGGGGAAACTATCAATAAATATATATTCTAAGTAAACCATTCTTAAACTAGAAACCTGACCCCCTGACCCTTGAAAACCAAACCAGAGGAACCTGACTCTTTATTGAACTTACCCAAACCAAATACTAATGATCAAAGTTGTATTTTGTGTCAAGGGTTAAGTACAATTATAGATTACTACAGGAACATCCCAAGAATGTTACCTTTAAAAACTGCCCCCTTAGATGATAAACTGAATCATCTGCCTCTAATTTTGGAGCCAGAAAAATAAGCCAAAATTAATCGATTAAGATCCAGTCCAACATTCTTAGTAAGGGCCCTTATCTGACAGATATAAATGTTACTAGATCTACTATTTAATTACAACCTAATTCCATGAATTTTTCGGGAATTCCAGAAAGAGATAAAAATTTTCTAGATAGCTTAGATTGAAGTGGATTGAGTTTTTAATCAAACTGGCTATTTGTAAGTTATGTAACTGGTGTTTAAAACAGGATCATTTAGGTCAGAGGTCCTCAACCTTTTTGTACCATAGAGCACATTCAAAACTAACAGTAGTGCAGCGGGCACCAATTACTTTTTAAAGGCAAATTTACTAACTCCCGCCAGGCTCAGAAGTCAGCCTCGACGCTATCCACGTGACCGGTCAACTGCCATATTAAGTTTCCAAAAGCGAGTGTGACGTTATATGTGGTTGTGGGTAATAATCAAGGCCATAACCATGGGCCGAGGGGGTAAGGGGTTTAAATCCCCTCCAAGTTGGCAACAAAAAATTAAAAAAGTACTGCTTTTTTTACAAGAACAAAATAAAGATACAAGGAACTATTTAACTACTCACCACCATTTTGGTGCTTGGGTACATTTTAAACATATATATTTATTCTTGGTATATTCAGGCAACAAATCTGGGTAGACCCATGTCAATCTAACTACAAAGGAAATATGAAGTATTATGATGATATTAGTGAGTGTGAAGATAATGATGGAGGGGGGAGAGGGTAGGTCTTTGAGATTATGAAAAAGCAAAACCATCAGCTTGAAACTACTGTGGTTCCGAGTAATAGTACACTTTGTAAATGAGCCGGCAAAGAAAGAGTAATGAGAGGAAGGCATTGGAAAGAGCGAGGGCTTTCAATCACGAACTTCTTGAAAACAGCATACCTGGACATAGGCACAAACTTGATTTTTGTTGGAAAATTGACATTAAAATTATTAATCAAGAACTTTTCAGCTGTGGTCAAAAAGTGGCGAGCAGACGCAAAAGGCTCGGTGGGCGCCAGGCACCCACGGGCATGGGGTTGGGGACCCCTGATTTAGGTTTTTTGTATCAATATATTCCATTCGTTGCGAGACGCAATTTTTCAGGAGGGGATAAAGCTTGTTTGATTAAGTGTGTTCAGTTTATAAATTCAGTTTATTCTAAGCAAAGGTTTAATATTAAAAAAATTAACAAATACTCCGATTATTTGATTAAATTTAGCGAGATTTCCTCTGTTTTTCTGACTCTCCCAGTACGTATCAACCTTGTTAACATATGCGCTCGTGAAAGTAGATCTAGTAATTTTTTTTAGCACAGCGTCTTAGTACACATTCGGGTTATAATAATAATGTTAATGAGCTAGAGATGCAGAAGACTGAACTTAAAGGAAATATACCCACATTTGCAAGTAGAGAGAGAGAGAGTGTTTGTGTGTGGGAAGCCTTAGACCTTAAATCCACTGAAATTGGTGTAGATCTAGTTTTTTTTTCTGACTGACATAAGCTTATCATCAAAAGGGAATTATACCTATGATGAATCCATGCTAAATACAATGGTAAGTTTAAAATATAGAAAAAAATATGTATATACCATGGACAATAGATAAAAAGATCAAATAAATACATAAGATACTAGTTATTACATCGTAAGTGTAATACATTTAGTTAAACTAACCTAATCATCAAGTATGAAATACAATTTTTTATTTAAATGACTGGATTTTATTTGTGGAAATGGGGTTTGAAGATATGTTTGGCTATTGAGTATTTATAACGATTGATATTTTAATAAAGGAAGTACTCGAATATTATTTTGGATAGTTTTAACTATGTTAAAAAAAATTGGTATGAAAAGTTTGGTCTTGCCAATTAATTATGCTTGTGTGGATGTAACATCCAGGTAATTAAACTTTCTTATTTCACTTAGTTTCAATAGAAATATACTTTAATTTGATAGAAAATTGACTACTTTTATCCAATTCATTGATAACTCGCTAATAAGCTTATTCTGATAGTGTATAGTATTAACTTTTTCAATTGACAAAATAAATTACGAGGTCTTTGTCTTATTCACTGGAAAGGACTTTGTTCTATTGATATAAAAATTCAAAGCTTATAAAATTACAAAACTATGATACCTAAAATATCAATGAATGAGTGTAGAGCAAACATATCGTGAAATATTAGTCAATGATAAATATGTTAAACAGACATATAGAACTATAACATTTGTAAAACAGTATTATACGAAAATAAAAATATCCAATTTATTTTAAACATTGATAATCAACTGGTAGTTATGTGAACAGTAGACCTCGCTCTTTCCATGTTCTCATCGTTACTACAGATTTAGGATATATTTTGGATCTCAAGTTGAAATATCTCCTTTAATTTCTCCTGGGATTTGAGGGTAATATTTTTCTTGGCAATCAAATTAGATACAAAAAAATTAATAATATATTCAATAGTCTACATTATATTTATAGAGAATTACAGTGGTCCACGTGGTTTAAGACATGTAATATCGTATTATATAATATGTCAATATTTACAAAACTACTCCTAAAGTAGTCAATCAATTGTTTTGATTTTAAAATACCTTGCGATGAACTATTAATAGAGAATTATTTTGAGTGGCCTCCATATTGAAACAAATAGCATGATTTAAAAAAATACACATAGGTTTTAAAAATGTGAATACAAATTTTCTTTAAAATGGATTCACTCACTTAAGAAGAGGAACAAACACACAAACTAAATGCCAGAAGCTTAAGTTAAAACAGGGGTTCACTACGCTCGGTCAATTAGCTACGCATTTCTACTGAAGCCATAAAAGTGACTTAAAATCGACCGGTGTCAATTATACATGAGTTTAACCGATAAGACTTCTAGAGTTTATGGCGAATTCTATTTTTAAACTCGATTAAACACCTACTCCTCACTTGAAATACTCTAGTAGGCCTTACTTACGTGATTAGATTGATTATAACATCCGAAATATTAACCAAACAATCTCGTTATTTGAAGGATAATGAGCAAAACTAACTATTTCGCTAATATTTTTAGATATTGTATCTGTATTAGACTTGTATTTGTAATGTTATAATAATATTAGTGAACATACTCCTTCTTCATGGTTGAATATAATGTGTGTACGTTAACACATAACACTGGATTGGTTCATATTTAACGTTCAAAAACATTCAAAGTTCACAACAATGAAGCACGTTTTGTAAATGGAACAACTCTCACATTGAAATAATGTTGAAAATAAATAAACAAATAAACATTCATATATATATATATATATATACACACACACACACACACACACATATGAGAAAACCGTCACCCAGTTTGAGGGAGCAGTTGTTGTATATAGGCCTACAGGGCTACCACTTTTTTATTACTAACAAATTCCTTGTGTTTTCCAGGTTTTCCAGTATCCCATTTTCACAGGGAGTTTAAATTGAAGAAAAATTAATAAAATTCCATTTTCCACCACTATAACTAGTGTGAAGTTAACTGATGTTTAAAATAGGATGATTATTTAAATATTGATGGGGAAAATACATCTTCGATGGTTTACCATCCCTGGTTTAAGGATAATACTTAATTGAAACAGCATGATTAAAGCTTGATCCACACGTTCACTGAAAATAGAGGGCAGGACCTACTTAAGTGGTGCAGCAATTCACACACTGTTTGTTGAACCATGATGCATTGCAACGTTAGCTTAAAATAGTTGATTAACAACATGTTTTATTTTCTTGAAGATTACAGTACATATATTTTAGTTTATTCTCCTGATGGATGTTTTCAAGTTATAGCTCTGTGTCGTGGCACAATCCGATACTCACGTTTTACATTAACGGGTTATTTCAAATCTCCTCACAAAGGCCAACGAACCTGTCTGCTTCCTTCCGGCTGTAGAGAGCATGCGCTGTCAAATTCACATACGCACTGATTTGAGATTGTTGGTTCAGAGATTTGATTGGTTCTCTTGTGCCTAACATCTCAGGCAGAGCGGATGACGTAGATAAGAGCTGAACTCTAGCGGAACAGCTAGCGCCGATAAAGCGGACATCTTGTGATTGGCTTAGAGATAGTCACATGACTACGTTTCTGTTCTGCGCTAGTTTTTCGGCGAACGTAAGAACCCGAAGTAATTCTTAAGTTCACTTTTTAGTCCAGCCTACTTTCTCAAGCTTTCAGTTAAATGTACCAAATTAACAAATATTATGGTATTTTTAGTAAATTTTGAAAAATTTCCTTTGTTGTCCCTAATTTTGTCATGTACAAAAAAAATTCTGTGTTTTCCCAGATGTTCCGGTTTTATATATTCGTGGCAGCCTTGGTGTATCATAAAGCCCACTTAGTCTTAAATTGGGTGCCAATATAGACACAAATTAGGTTCGAAAGGGGTAAATTACCAAATATATCTGTAAAGAAGTAGGGTAAGTAAACAATAACTAATTTATAATTTTGAATAAAATATCTCAAGAGTATTTATTATCTAATTCTATTTATTCATTACTGTTCTCCATTATTTTAACTTAGCTTATCAAAATTTTTACTTACCTCACTTTTAACATTAATACCACCTATTTTAGTGGCCACATGGTCTAAGGCATCACTCTCGCACTAGACTAGACTACCGATGAAAGGAAGATTGGGGGTTCGAATCTCTGTTGGGTGTACTGAGGTTTTTTCCTAAATGGGTTTACACTATCCCTCTACGCAAATGTGGGTACAGTCCTTATAAATTCAACCTCCCTCTTCCCTTACACCTTGGCGTAGTTAGTACATAATGCGTATAACCTGAACAGGTAGTAGGACGAGAGGCTAAAAAAACGTTACTACCGCCTTTATTCCCTTAACCTTCTTTGGATAAACAAGTTCTCTTAATATATTCCTACAGAGTTCAAACATTACGGGCAAACCAATAAAAAGCAAGCTTTTGCAAATTTTCGTGGATCCTTGTTTGGGAATAACTGCTATAAAACCCGTTTCGGTGGCCGAAGGGTCTAATGCAATACTCTAGACTGCCGAAGACTGGGAGATCGAGGTTCAAATCTCGGTGGGTAAACTGAGACTGGTTTAACCGAAATTGTTTTCCCCCCTCACCCTACACGCAAATGCGGGTGAACTTCCTTTAAATTATACTTTCCTAATCCATAGAACATTATTATTATTGTTATTATTATTAGCACCGCGTATTACTACCCGTTCGGGTTATACGCACTTACGCTAATGTGTAATGGTAGGGTGATTGTGA
>CABFOW010000753.1:190397-211693 GCA_902141385.1 Timema californicum | reverse complement strand
TCACGAGTGTTTACCATACGTCCACTCTGTTTGATGGTGTTATCACGAGTGTTTATACACGTCCACTCTGTTTGCTGGTGTTGTCACGAGTGTTTATACACGTCCACTCTGCTGGTGTTATAGCGAGTGTTTAACACACGTCCACTCTGTTTGCTGGTGATATCGCAAATGTTTTTTAACGGCTGGCTTGAGGACTTCTTTCAAGCCTCACTGAGTCCCCTCATACGATTTCCCTTCTTAGAATGAAATCATCCAAGGTCACTTTCACTGTCACTTAAAAAATGGCAGATAGGTCTGGGGAGATCTTCTACAATTTGTCCTGTTATTTACTGCCAGTTTTTAAGGACCGTAAAAACTAAATTTTTTATTGTGTCCATAAGTTCTAAAGTGGGACCAAAGGACGCTTAAGTACTCCCTTTACAAAAACTCAGAAATACCGTTAAAGTTAATTAGAAACACATGTTATGACTCAGCTGAACACACCGTAATTCATTTTTAACTATTTTATTATGTATTTTTAGTGTTTATTTGCTTCATTAATTTGCATGTGTAAATGCCATATGTTAAACGTCATCTGGTTTAAAGGTCGTTTCCGTCATATGGAGCAATGTCATAAATAGCGCCATAGTATGTGAGTCGATATATAAAATAATGCATGAGAACCACACCGTCTCTTGAGAACAGCTCATACGCCGTTTTTTCAAGGCTACATCTTGAATGCCTCGGGGGTGAATACTTGCTAGAGACACTCCGTTCTGATTGGAACGACTGCGCGATGATTTCCTCTTGGAACATTGTGGGTTTCTCTCTATATTATTGGTTGGTCTGCAAGATTACCAGTTTTCTTGAACTTATCTTAAATAGGATTAATGATCGACTTGTGTTTCATCGACCATACTTCTCTTAAAATATATGTTGTGTGGTTTTATAGCTTACACTCAATTTGCTCGTAGGGGGCTACGCCCCCAAACCCCCAGTGCGTTTGTTTTGCAGGTGGATGTAAACTAATGTAATTCCAGAGCCGTTTATTGATAGGGCTTACAGTTTAGCCACTAGAGACCTCCAAAGAAAGGTCTGTACCGACTTTATAAAGTTGCTCCACCAGCTGGAATTTTTTTCGGGGGTTAATTTTTTTTTTTTTACTTTTTGAAATTTTCCCGTCAGTTATAGGATAAAAGTTATATGTTTGCCGAATTTCAAGTTTCTAGCTCTTCTGGAAGTTAGTAAACATTAATGTCAGTGAGTGAGTCAGCCATGTGGCTTTATAGCTGTATAATTCCTAATGTGTTACTCCAGAGTGAATATTCCNTGAGTGAGTCAGCCATGTGGCTTTATAGCTGTATAATTCCTAATGTGTTACTCCAGAGTGAATATTCCTTTTTTTTTTCCACTATGAATTATAGGTTGTCTAAGTGTACTATAGTCAGTGTTTTCACCGTTTTTATCTAGAAAGATACTATAAAACTTATGCAACGTCTCTTCATGGGTTGAGTTATTTTCTGAACACCTTATCATAAACATTCAACAATAAAAGGTGTTTAAATAACCATATTTGAACCATCAGTTTATGTTATACTGATATGATGATCATTACTCTAATAGGGTAGGGATGAGGAAGGAAGCATTTGATATTTAACTTAACCGAATCTGCTTCGAAGTATTTTAAGAAACAATTTAGGGAAAAACTACTCTCAGTAGACCCAACCGGAATTTGAAGTCCAATCTCACCTTCATCAGCAGGCCGGTCTAACACAAAAGTAATGCCTCAAAGATAATTTGGCCTTTGAAGTGGTTTTAATTAAAAGGAAATATCTATGGGGATAATCATCAAAAGAGCTCTTGTATCTTTAAGTTTTATAGCATCAGTAAGGTCACCCTTTTCACCCGCAAATGAACTTGATTGTTTTTTGCAACTACAGTCCAATTTTCGTAGGAAGACCGTTATTTAATAAACTTGAAACTCATGTCACCACAATAGCTTGAATAAAGAAAATCACAATATTGTATGTGTACTAATTACACTAAAGTGATAGAGACGAGGGAGGTTGAATTTAGTGGAAGTGTACCTGAATTAGTCTGGAGTTATGGTGGAAATGTATTTTGGAAAAAACCCGCCTTGGTGGCGTAGTTGGCTAACGCGCTAGTCGTGTTGAGCCCGACTGCCGAGGACGGGGAGATCGAGGTTCGAATCTCGGTCGGTTGAACTGGGGGTGGTTTTTTCCTATAGGGTTTTCTATTATCCCTCCACGCAAATGTGGGTTCACTTCCTCTATATTCAACCCTCCCTAATTCCTAATCCATTAGCGTAATTAGTACTTAAAGCGTATAACCTGAACGGGTAGTAAGACGCGGTGCTAAATAATAATAACATTTTGAAGAAAAAAACCACCCCTAGTACAACTGAACAGGACTTGAACCCTGATGTGCCTGTCGTCGGCAATCTAATTTATTGCGAGAGTGACATCTTAGACCATGCCGCCACCGAATCTGGTAATCTTTTAATTAATTAATTAATCCAATAAAAGTATATAAAACATTACAAATTTATTTGATTTTTGGCCTTTAAAGTATTATTTATATGGAAGGTAACATTTTTATTTTATTTTGACAACTCGAAGAGAAACTATTGTGATTGTCAAAATTATCGAACTCATGACCCCCTGAAACTAAAAAAAAAGTAGTTTTTCCGATGCCGTCTGTACCTTAGACGAGATATGAAACTAGATATCTGAGGCTTTCATAAGAACCCTCCCTAGGAGTTTATGGAATTAGATGTCCAGCCCTAAATTTAAGGATAGTTACTGAAAGGCAAAGAGAGAGAAAAAAAATCAATTTTCTAAAAATCCGCTTTAAAAATTTTGATTCAATTTTATATTTAGACACGGTTTATTATTATAAATAAAATGGTAACTCTAATTTTCTCATGAACATGAATTTAAGTGTAGCTTACATGGGGTAAATTTTCCAATTTTCATAATTTCTACGCAACTATTTGAGATAAAAAAAAGAATATATAATTGTAAAGTTTTATTACTATTAAAAAATAAACTTTTATTTTATACATAAGTGATTTTTGATACGTAAATTCAGTGTAGAGATGGGACGTTCTAATCTTGTGGTCTTCGAAAGATTTGAGATTCGTAAAAGTCTGAAAATAAACCATCTCGATTAAAAATTATAAAGACGCTGACGGGAAATAGAAGTTTTTATGCAATAATGGTAATGGCAATAGGAAGAGCTGTTTAGTTGATGGTAACCAAAAGTACACTCCCTACCACAAGAAGAGACAAAATTGTAATAGTAAAGTAAATTCACATAAAAAGATGTATCTTTGTTACTTATGGTATAAAAGACTTGACAAACAAAAAATTTCATTTTATCAGTATAAAAAAGCCTTAAAGAGATTTACTTTTATTTAATTATAAGTGCTTTCACATTGAAATTAAACATTTTTTAAATATTCGAGATTTCAAATTTCGATTCCAGATTCGAAAGAAAATTTAAATTTTGAATTTGAAATCTGGATTCTAGAAATATAGGACTCGACCCGTTATCAGCTATTACTGTGGTAAAGAGAGATGGTAAGGTCACCCCTTATTGCACCCAACTTAGATTAGGTTATTGTTAGACCAGTCAATTGTGAGCTTGACGTCTTATACCGCGTGACTACAGATGTGTCTGTGTCGGGGCGGAGGAAGGGTGAGGTAGTGGAGGGAACGGGGGAGGAAGGGTGTTCTAAACATTGTTCAAATTAACGTTCTAACCTCAGCTGAGAGACCACAGTTTTAATTAAGTTGGAGTAGACCTTGCTTAGATTCATGGACGGTTTGTGAGGAAAGTAGGACCATTGTTTCGCCTTGTCTCTCTCTCTCTTTCTATCGTGGTTTAAATACAGTCATATTTTCTTAAAAAGGGCTTTATTTAACAGCTGGAAAAGTTACTTAATCTCTCAAGTCATGTGATATGCAGCGGTCACTCCTAAGTGATATCCCTAATTATGTGGGAAAATATCGTTTCTGGCCTTAATAACTGCCTTGGCAATTGAGATGTTCAGGGAAAATGGAGGAAACCCGTACTACACACATTTTACAGAACAAATTTTATAGTCCACTTCGGTGTCCGCATGGTCTAACGCGCTACTCTCACAATAGATTAGACATCCGATGACCAGGATATTGAAGTTCGAATCTCAGTAGGATGTACTGAGGGTGTTTTCCCCCCTCTCCTTCCACCCAAATACGGCTACACTTTCTATAAATGTAGCCTTCATAATCACTAAAAACATTAGCGTAGCTATTAAATAACCACCCGCCTCGGTGGCGTAGTTGGCTAACGCGCCTGTCGTGTTGAGCTCGACTGCTGAGGACGGGGAGATCGAGTTCGAATCTCGCGGTCGAGTGAACTGGAGGGTTTTTTCCCTAAATGGTTTTCCACTCCCCCTCTACGCAAATGCGGTTTCACTTCCTCTGTATTCAGCCTTCCCAATTTTTATTTCATTAGCTTAATTAGTAATTAATCGTATAATCCAGATGGATAGTATGATGTGGTGCTAAAATAATAATAATAATAATAATAATAATAATAAACTATAACTATTAAGAAGTAATAGTGGCTAGTTCATTTCTGTTTGGATAAATTATTTTCTCTATCCAATATTGACTATTGCTTAAATGTTATCAACCATTTATCTTATGACTTATAATATTCGAGGAAGAATCTCAATTCTATATTATCAATATATTTATTCATAATTTGTATTTGCTGCCTATATATTAATTGATGTGTCTGATAAAATTTGCCCAGTTTACAGAATTCTTGTTAACAGTTTCGAAGGCTACTGTGTCCTATACATTAACTGTTTTCTTTTTTAATGGGCCTACTTTGGGAGGTCCACAAGTTTCAATTAACCTTATTATCCACCGATATAAGTACTCTGAGATGGGATGGAAGCGAACGCAAGAAAAGGCCAGTGTTTTTGCAGGGTTTTTTTTGGCAAAAACTTTTTTTAAAACTAAAATAAATAAATAAATAAAATATTTCTCCAGTCCAAACATAGAGTTTAATTTTCTTCACATGATGACCTCAACAATTCTGGAATATCTGTCACGAGTATGGTGACCTTATTTAACAAACTTTTTTTAAATGAAAAGAAAAAGCCATTAAATTTCAGAACACCCTCGACAGATATTGAAGAAATTTTGAGGTCACTATGTGAAGAAAATTGAATTCTATGTTTTTACTAGAGAAATATTTTATTAATTTTTATAAAAAAGTAATGTTTTACCATAAATACTGTAGAAAGTGGTTGCTTTTTATCTCATAACCTTCCATCCCATCTTGAGGTGAAGGTTCACTTGGACTGCTGGTCCCGAGTAACGGTTCACGTTATACTACCCGTTATGGTTATTTAATTTTTTATTATTATTTAGAACCTCGTTTTACTACCCGTTCGAGTTATACGCTTTAAGTACTAACTAGGCTAATGGATTAGGAATTGGGAAGGTTAAATTAGATGAAGTGAACCCACATTTTCGTGGAGGAATAATGAAAACCCATTTAGGGGAAAAAACCTCCAGTTCACCCAAGCAAGATTCCAACCTCGATCTCCCGGTCCTCGACAGCCTAGCCTAACACGAAACTAGCGCGTTAGCCAATTAAGCCACCGAGGTGGGTTGGTGGTTTTAGTGATTAACATAATACTGGAAGAATACTAAGTATTTTAATTGGCATGAAACAATATTAACAATTGAAACAGATTAATACAACTGTACATAATTATTGGCGGTTGATGGGATATACAAAATAAGTAATGAGTCAGTCGACAACCTCACAAATAGTAAACAGTCTGGCCCATTCATCAAACGAGGTCGTCAGGACCAGTGAGAGAAACAAAGATAATTATAATATCACAAATAGTCCAATCTGGACATCATTAACAGCAAAAGACCACCATTTAAGCACATTACCTACTAGAACCTTAAACAAGCACACAATCTATACAGGCCGAGTGACCACAAGTAGGTTTAGAGAATAAATATCACCTACATTCCATTGACCGTAGGAATTTACTTCTGAAAGGCCTTTTTTCCCTACCATAAATCTACTATATAGTAGGATATTGGTAGGAAAAAAGACCTTTCAGAGAGTAATTCCTACCCTGAATGGGATTTACATTGACCACTCAAGAACAATAATGAACCTATAGACACCAAACTAAACAATTAATATTATAAAATAAGGGGATACTTAAGGCCATTTTTCATACAGACCTAGCATATAAAAGACAGTAACATCAAGATGCCATATATACATAAAACTCAGAAATATATAATGAAATTATTTAATTATTACAATCCTAATATATGGTAATATACATTTAAACTAGTTAAACTTCTGTGGCAAGAAGCTCTCCCAACTTAGTTAATATTAACATTTCTACTTTCAAAATAACTCTTGTAGGGGACACCTGTCCTATTATGGTCAACGTGGCCACGCCGTCCAGAGCAATCCTTCCAGCAATTTCGACGCAGGAAGACCCTAAATCTTAGCTCAAGCGTAGCTCGTCGGTTAATAAACGGCGTCTTATATTTTTACTTGTTTATATAGTGCAGAGTGGCAGGCAAAGGAGGGGAAGAAAGAACTTTCTCTATTATACTAGAACCATATTCGCTGATCGTGACGATATGCCCTCTCCCAACTTTAGCAAGTGTAACAACTGTAGGATCGGTGCATGCGTGACCAAGCCCGTTAGAAAGTCCAGAACCCACTGGAAACTAAGCTAAGTTATGCCTTGCTACCCCACGCTATGTTGTTTTTTTTTCAATTTCTGGCTGGGAAATTCTTTCATATTCAATATTGAGCCATCTTACGTTGCGCATGTGCATAACGCAGCTTGGATTACATGTTGAACAGACGCAGTGCTGAATTTTTTAAAACAACCAAATAAGTTCTATTTCGGTTTGTTTCACATGTCTTTAAGTAATACTCTATTTAGATTAAAAAAGTTATTTGAACAAGTCAAACCTCCACCTTTTAAATTTTCTTTCTTTTCCTCAGTACTATCATCTGAGCGCAAACAAGACATTTTCAAGAATGCCAAACTGGTTGCAAAGAAAATTTTATAACTCTTGACATTTTGTGATTTTGACTATTTAAATTTAATCATAAATAATAGTTTGCCATCAATTCTAGGCATCACATCACAACATATTGTTAATTTAATACTGATAAAATAAAGTCATTCAATATGTGTTAAAGACTTGTATCTCCAGCTAGCACCCTGGATAGATAGGAGGCACGTGGTCCCCTTGTGTTGGTCTTATCAGTGATTGACTGAAAAAGGGGGGGGAGTTAATTCTCGCCTCCCCGTGTATCGGGTCTGATCTGGATCATCCCACCCTTCTTGGGTGAGGGGGATGAAGCTAAAGTACAAGGTACCGACCTAGAAACTGCCCTGGACCACACGATGTCCAGGGGTGCTTGGGGCCACGTGAAGGCAACCCATTGCACATTACGACTATGATGATGAGTCTAATTATCACATTTCTGAAGATCATTTATTAGTTAATATTACTCAATTGCTAAACAATATTTATAAGACTCAAGAGATAAATAAAATATTGCTAAGGAATTATATACTGCCAAGACAAAGCTCAATATAACATTCACCTAACATAAATAAACATTAGTATATGGTCAAATTTCATGTACCGTAAAATAAAATCTCGGGCAAAACACGGACAATGAATATGGATTATTTGAAAAAATATATTGTTAACTAATGTTAAACGCAAAAGCGTTTAGGGCTGATTATCTTACAAGTATTTGCAATAGAATATTATTGGATATACAAAATCTACACTAATATTATAAAGAGGAAAGATTTGTTTTTTGTTTGTAATGGATAAACTCAAAAACTACTGGACCGATTTTAATAATTATTTCACCAATATAAATCTACATTATTAGCGAGTAGCATAGGCTATATTTTATTTTGAAAATTTAAATCTTATCATAAAATTTAATTTATTCCTCATAAAAATTTCTATAATCAATCATATTTGATAGTCTATGATGATTCTTCAATATGTGTGTTGAAAATAATAATGGGGGGGGGGGATGACGACGGGGAAGGGTCTATTAAAATATAAAAAGAGGCCACAAAGTTTTAATATTCACTATACGTGGACCAACGAATTACACCGAAGAAGTCTGCACACCATAAACAAACAAATGAAGTACTAAATATTTATATTGACTTCACTCTTAACGTGATAAAGAGGAATAAGCCCGTGATATCCTGCATATTATATCCGTCCTAGTGGGGTCAGTGCACCAGACTACGAGCCTAGGGGTCCCGGGCTCTATTTCCGGCTGGTACTATTCCCTAAAGGGGAATAAACCCAAAGGTTATCTGAGTTTTCTTAGTTAGTTGTTTCTACTGGTCCCACACTATCATATTCAATATCACCATCACCTCATCTCATCAGGACATGGAAAGATCCTCCACGGAAATGATGTACTATCAGTACATTCGTGCGTCCCCTTGACAACGGTACATTAGTACTGGCTAATACTTCCACTACTGGGCTACAAATGACGTCACCCAGACACGCAATATTACTATAACTTCACATAAAGTAAGGTGAAAATTATTTCCTGGACAATTATTTCATTAAGTGAATGTTAAGTGAAAAGTCAATCAAAGTGTATCGTGATAGATACCATTTAAAAAAACACATTGAAAATTGTTTCTTTACGTTACATGAAAGCAATGTTGAATTTGGTGCTATCATTTCTTAATCTCCTATTTTCATTCTACTTCACTCAAATACAATACAGGAAAAAGGACTATTAAAACGGAAGAATATTAATTTTGGGGTAATTTCTTTTTCAAGAGTATATATAGGACGGGAGGAACTAAATGGCTTATACACTTAGGACACTTTAACTAATGATTAGATAGCTTGTTATTTTGTAGATAAAATGCTCGTATTTCATTAAATAGGAATTTTTAATTTGGTAAAATATTCAATATACAAAATAATTTTTGGAAAAAGTTGACGACAAATTATTTCATGTTTACGAGTAATGAACTATATAAGCTACAATGTGTATAGGGCCTATTTTAAATTACTAACTATGTATTTTAGCTATGCAAATTTTTATTAAAAATATATTATGAAAGCTTAATTTTATCTATAACTATATTTTAACCTGTTTAATTAGTGTACTTAATTTTGATGTCTAATTAGTTCGTATTTAAATTAACAGGAGTATATATAGTTCACTTTAAAGCTCAAGTAGTCAAATTCATCTCATTTTTCATTTATACACCGACAAATGCTACAAGGTGGGAGTATAGAGGACGCGATAAAAAGTACTTTTTTTTGTAATTTTTATATCTTTTTGAAAAAAAAAAAAATTTCACTGTGTATTTGTCACTTGCGTAAAGGTCAAATCTTTAATATATAGCTCTTTTTCGGATTTGAATTTATAAAAAAAAAAATTATGATTCATTGGAAAAAACATATATAATATGATAATGTAATATTACACCTTCCATTAAAACTTTATTTTTAATTTGTTTTAATAATAATCTAAAACAAAGTTAATTAATTTTTTACACGGCTTTATTCAAAGTGTTTTTTTTTTCTAACTTAACTTTTGTAATCCTAGTTTCTTTGTGTCTTCTTAGATCTTCAGGAAACATTATTCCAAACGTTAATTAATGCATATTCAATCTTAATCGTTTTTACTTCACAACAGGACATAATCTTGATTTACATATATTTAAAATGAACTTCACTGAAATAATTCTCCCATTAAGTAACAGAGACTTTTTAAATTTTGTATTCAAAAACTAAACTAAGAATCTTGATTCGACTCTTGCCAACTTTTGAAAACCACTGCCCCAAGCTTTGTAACTAAACGACATGTCAAAAACATGTTCAGACATGAGATAATAGCGATACCTACTTAGTAAATGGCTTTGTCTGCTCAGCCACCCGTTTGCGGCGTCTGCTACGTACTCCATAAATTGAGTTGGTTCATGCGAAAGTAAAATGAAATGTAATACAGTTTTTTCCCCCTCTGTATTTTTTTTAAAAGAAAAGTCTTCTATCGTGTAAGTCCTTTTGAGAGTCTCTCTTTCTCATTTTTCAATTATTTCCGGTGAATGGATCTGGGAAACATATTGGGTTAGATGTTAGATAAATAATATGACACAATTGTACATACGTTCTCATAGTTTGGTTTTTTTTTTCTAACTTAACTTTTGTAATCCTAGTTTCTTTGTGTCTTCTTAGATCTTCAGGAAACATTATTCCAAACGTTAATTAATGCATATTCAATCTTAATCGTTTTTACTTCACAACAGGACATAATCTTGATTTACATATATTTAAAATGAACTTCACTGAAATAATTCTCCCATTAAGTAACAGAGACTTTTTAAATTTTGTATTCAAAAACTAAACTAAGAATCTTGATTCGACTCTTGCCAACTTTTGAAAACCACTGCCCCAAGCTTTGTAACTAAACGACATGTCAAAAACATGTTCAGACATGAGATAATAGCGATACCTACTTAGTAAATGGCTTTGTCTGCTCAGCCACCCGTTTGCGGCGTCTGCTACGTACTCCATAAATTGAGTTGGTTCATGCGAAAGTAAAATGAAATGTAATACAGTTTTTTCCCCCTCTGTATTTTTTTTAAAAGAAAAGTCTTCTATCGTGTAAGTCCTTTTGAGAGTCTCTCTTTCTCATTTTTCAATTATTTCCGGTGAATGGATCTGGGAAACATATTGGGTTAGATGTTAGATAAATAATATGACACAATTGTACATACGTTCTCATAGTTTGGGTGTTTTTTTTTTTAAGAAACAAGTTATCGGTAAACTATGTGTTATTTGTTTCGGTAAGAAAAATTAAGAATTATGTTATATCCAAATGAAATACAATTCAAATATAATTGCTTAATTTATTTATAAAAATTAAAAAATTTCAAACCTTATTCACCATTAAACTTCTTTAAAGTGAATGAATTTTTAGAAAAAGGGTTTATATACATTTATATTTAAAACATTTCCCAAAATAATTATTGTGAAAAAATTAAAAATCAGTCTCAAATAAATCATCATCCTTATTTGGCTTTTATCTCAAAAAACAAGTATAGAGATATATTTATTTCATGTCATATGCTTCCTCAGATACCCACTGTGGACAAAATCGTTATAGCCATTTTTGAAAAATAATTAACTTTCAAAATCATCTATCAGTAAGCTAATAATAATTTTAAGGTTAGATTTATAGTTTAAAAAGATCTCCTGAAATTTGGGGCACATAGAAGTTTGTCTTTTGTCTGGGGTAATAAGTTTGAACAAAATCTTTCAAATCTTTTCAGCTCCATCTACAAAGACAGACATAAAAATAGGTAAGACTCACCTTTTTTGGATTCAGAGGTTCTTAAGACATTAGAATTCATCATAATATCAAAGTATATAATATACCTGATTTTAATAATGTCTCTGTATATTTTGGAGTAGAAACTATACGTGAACATTTTTCAAACAAGGTGCTATCATTCCCGATCACACAAAAAATAGTTTTTGGTGTATAGTCGGGGTTAAAGAATAATTTTTACTGGAGATAAATTCTGTTAATTCTTTTGCACCTTTTATTCACAAATTGCCACTAAGAAATCAAAGTAAATTTTAATAGGCAAACAAAATACTATACTACTAAATATTTGAAAACCTAGTCCAAGATTGTTGTGTGTATATATAATGTTTTTATCTGTACGCCTTACTACACGATCGGGTGATAAACTCATGCACTAATATGATAGGTAGAGAGCAGGATTATTCAGAGAAAATACACCCGCTTTGCATGAAAGGAGAGTGTAAAACCATTTATGAATACCTTCAGTGCATCAAAGAGGGCTTCAAACCCTGATCTCCCCGTTATGGGCAGTCTGGTACATTTCAAAAGTAACTACTTAGACCTATATATAATAGGGTTATGTTAAATCTATATTTATAATTAAATGCTTACATTTAATTTTAACATTTAGTTTTCTTCAACATTTCTGATTACATTTTTGGTGATAATATACAATACGTCCATTGGCCACTTGCAAAGTAAAAATGGCTAAAGCAGCGGAGAACTGCTTCTATATAAATATATCTAAAAATCGTTGATATTTATCGTTTGATGTATAATCGGCTGGGGATGTTGCGATTCACTGCAGATTCCAATCACTCTAATAGTATTTAATCCCTTTGTTCATCCTAAACCTCACCCCTTCTAAAACCTCCATTCACGCGTGCCTCCATTAGGATTGCTTTAATAGACGCATTGATCGGGTCCTTTTAGGAGCACGTATACTACACTTTGAAATGATTTTGATGTTTTGATTCCCTTTTACAAAGAACTGGACATTCATATAATTGGATTTTTTTTAAAATAAATGTTTTTAACTTCAAGTATACAACGCGTGGATTTTTTTTCAAAATGTTTACATATATTCAAAATGTAACTTGACGATAGCTAATTTTATTTATTTATTTAACGTGCACCACCATCTATCTTTCGGGGTGATTTATATATTTACACTTAGGTAAGAAGGTAATTTATAAGCTCGCATTTAGGAAGAGAGAGAGAAACCGTTCGAAAAAAAAACCTCTCCTATCCGTGGCTAGGAATCTGACATCCCCATCACTGGGAAACAATACAAGACGAGACTGATGCCTCTGTCCTCATGCTAGAATACGCGGGTTTGACCAAAACACAGTCTTGAATATAAATATTATAGAAACCAGTAACTACAGTCCAATTTTTAATATGAAGTCCCTTTTAGAAATGTATATACATATTTTTTTGCAGACAAAATTGCTAACATTCTACCGTTTTATCAGTGTTAATTCAGAGGCATTGCTATTAAAAAAATGGGCAGCTGCAGATCACGTGACTTGTCGAATGTATTGATGAAAATATATATATAATAAATGTATATATTGGTCAGACCTATCCTATTAAACATTGACTGTATCAACTTCCACATATGTGGTCACTTGGAATAAATATCAAACTTTTCTTGTTTGGATTTTAGCTTATAGATAGGTTGGGGTTCAATACCCGGCTGGATGTACTAAATATGCTTTTCACCAAATCGTTTTCACTTTTTATATAAGCAAATTCAGGTAAATTTCCTCTAAATTTACATATTTAATGAACAGAACCTTAGCTCAGTTAGTTCCGGGTTAAATTCCTGGCATGGCCGAAAAATGTACCATTGGTGAAATGTGGATTTACCCTTTCACAGTGATGAATTAATGGATGGGGAAAGGGGGAGGGGCGGGGGCGCTAGTGTCCTGATAAAATCAGTAGTTCTAGAAAGTGCACGTTAAATACCTCAAATTAAAAAAAAATCATCCCTAAGTTACCCAATTGTTGCTGATATCCCAGACGAATATCAATACGTGCCGTACAAAATATAACAAATAAAATGTTTAGTAATTAATTAATTATATTAAACTAAATTTAAATTATCAAGCAATTGTTTGATATACTGAGAACTGAAATGGTTTTTATTGTAAAACATGTGTGATTTTTGATTTTGATTTTAAAAATTGAGATTTCTTCGTCCACTACTGTTGCAGGCGAATGAAATGAGATTCCTGAGAAATAGATAGGACCGGCGTGACAAAATTTTACTGAATGAGAAATGAGAGAATAAGAAGAGTTGTAAAGAAAGAGTCAGACTAGGATAGAGAAGGCACGACTAAGGTGGAATGGCCGTGTGAGAATAATGGAAAGGGAAAGGATGCCTAAGAAGGTGTTGAATATGGCGGTGAGGGGGCAGGAGGCCGAGAGGAAGATCAAGTGATAGATGGCTGAAGGGAATAAGGAGGAGTGTGGAGGAAAGAGGAGAAGACCGGGCCAAGGTGAAGAGGGAGAGAGGAAGACTAAGGGACAGATGACTGAAGGGAATAAGGAGGCTTGTGGAGGAAAGAGGAGAGGTCTGGGCCAAGGTGAAGAGGGAGAGGTGGTGGGAGGAAAGGATATGTTAGAGAAGCTTATGTTCCAAACAGACCCAGACAGTGGTGATGATTTAAAAAAATGCATTTGTTTGCTATATTTTGGCTATATACCTATAGTTTAATTAAAAAAACACACAAGTAAAGGAGGAGGATGTATAATGAACAAATTCGTTAGCATTATCTTTAAGGGAGTAATTAGTAACATTGGTATTATTACAAGAAGTCAACTAATTAGTCATCAATACGGTGCATGGAAAATAATTTTGTCCAAATAAAATAAATTTTCTAAATCATTTATTCCATCGTTGCAAATATGCCTTGGAAAATTCTGTTTATTGTTATTTAAACATTAATGTAAATATGATCAGGTATATTAAAATAACCTTTTCATGAATTATTTTATTAAGTATCTAGTTTTAAGAACAAACAAGTTTTATTACTATTGCATATTAAAAAATTAATGACGTTACTTTTCTATATATTTAAAAACAAGTATTATATGTTGTCATATTATCCGTTCACAAACAAACAAACAGACGAGCAAAAATACAAGACAAGATGACATTTTGCAGATAGTTTAGTTTACGTCATGGATAATTTTTATGTAGTTTAAAAGTTTTACTGAACAAATAACTTGGAAACTAAAAAATAAAGAATACGTAAACAATCTAAGGAAATGAAATTGTAGTGAGATAAATAACAGGATAAAAATCTTTCTGTTATGAATAAAAAAAAGTTTGAAAATATGTTGGCTGAAGTTTTATATATGTACACTTTGATCAAATGAAATTTAAAGTTTACACCAAACAGTGGTTATTTTATAAGCTACTAGCTGTTGCCCGCGACTTCGTTCCCATTTTCACTCTTTTTTTTAAATGACTCGCGTGCCAACTATTGAAAAATCCAGAAACTGAGGGTAAAATTAATTATGTTGTTATTCAAAAAATCTGTCTTTATTCCGTGTCTATATAATAAAGGGAACTTCTGTGAAAAATTTCTGTTTTCTCGGTCCTAGGGTTTGAGCTGGGCGTTGATCTAATAAGAAATAAGGCAACTTTAAGACTAAAATAGAAATCTTCTTTATTCCCTATCCCGTGGTAATTTTGGAAAATCCGGCTTTATTCCTTGTATACATCATAAAGGAAACCTTGGTGCAAAATTTCATCTTTGTAGGTACATGGGTTTGGGCTGGGCGTTGATGAGTCTGTCAGTGAGTCGGGACTTTATATATATAAACATCAGCATTGTTAGATACTTAGAGATGAGGGGGGTAATTTTGAGAAAATGCATCATGTTACAGTGGTGAAGAGGTGAAAAATCCACAATGATAAATTGAGTATATGGAAAATAAATCCCAGTGCTTCCAGCCGAATGTAGAACTCCTTTGTTAACAGCAATCCAGTTCATGGATATATAGCTTGACATACTAGACCACATGGCCACTAGTGCGTTTAAAAATCAGTAATAAGATGTGTTTCAGTTAATAAATTTGAGATAGCATAGTGAATAATTGCCAAAAAGAGTATTTATCGTGGTTAGTGAAAGGGGTTTGTCATAAAAAGGCAAATAAAAAAATGTCTTTAACCATTTTGAAGTGTAAGTATTGATTCAATAATTCTTCGAATAAAGTTGAAGGAGGAAAGTTTGGTCAACGTTTTGAACTCAATGCTTAAGCTGATATGGTAAAATATTTTTAAATTTATTATAACAAAAAGCATGTTGGATAAAATAAATCAAATATTTATCCTGTAGATAAGCTTAGTTTAATTTCTTACACACAATTGGCCCCGGGTTGTAGTGGGCAGTGCACCTGACTAAGAGCCTAGGCGTACCGGGTTTGATTCCCGACTGGTATCTTGGGTATTTTTTCACTTAAGAGGGGAATTACCCTAATGGTCACCAGGTTTTGGTTGTTTAGGCTTAAGTTAGGTTTAATTGTTTCCACTGGTTCCACACCCTCATACTCACTATCACCCTCATCTCATCGGGACATGGAAAGAGCCTCCACGGAAAGGACATTTGGGTGCCCCTTGGGCAATGGTACATCAGTACAAGATAATATTTTCACAAATTTGGACTTTAGTGATGTAGCCCATACGCGCATTATTATTATGATTATTATTATTTCTTACACATAGTGTAGCGTGTCAATCAGGTTGATTGATCACCTACAGCGGAAAAATCTAACTATTTATCTATATTCGTGTAATTGGGTGCTTATGTCTACTAAATAAATCTATTGTGAAATTGAAATGTTAAGTTTTCTAATTTATATAGTAGTTGTAGAGTTTGGTACAATAGTTATAAAATTAGTAGGATACTTTATTTTTTAAATCACATCAACTATTGTTTCCAGCCTTTGTCATGGGTCAGTTTTTTTTTATTAAAGTCAAATATTTTTCCACTGCCAGTTGGTTAGGTCAGTAGTAGCTTCCTATGCCTTATAATCAAACGGAATACTAGGACAGGCAAACCATCCATTCCCCGACCATTAATTTATCAATGTGAAAATGAAAACCTATATTTTCACCAATGATAAATTTTCGTCAATGCTGTAAATCGAACCCGGGACTCTAAGCTCACTAGACAGACACTCTATCAACTGAGCTAAGTTGTTGTACCGCAGGATTATTGAATATTAATCATTATTATAATAGAATTTGAAAGTAATTACAGTAAAATTCCGGCGTAATTCAGTGCATGTAAAATGTAGGTATCGCCCTGATATAAATTGGCAGTTCACGAATACATAGTTCATACTAAACGATTCTTGCAAATCTACCAGATGAACTAGTTCGACTCCTAGAAGTTATCTAGTTCAAATGGAGCTACGAGGTGACGTGACATTAAACACCCCTTCTTCAACCGATATTGATCACAGAAACGAAGTTACTAAAACAAATATGCGACTATCTCATGAGTTACTAAGGCAGGCTTATGCGAGTTGAAAGCATATTTTATTATTTACCTTGTTCACAAAATCTAAACAATCCTTCTCTAGTAATCCTCAGATCCTAGCAATAAGTATCACTGTTACAATAACTGTTATCATATAATAATAAATCCGACAATGGTGTAAGTAATAAACTGATGAATCACTGAACTGCAGAATTTGATTCGTAAATTACTTTTTATTCCCAAATAAGTGAACTGCAAGATATGGGGCTGTCGCCAGCCAGTTAACGTTTGAACTACACATTTTAGTTCGATAACGACTGAACTGAAAGTTGGAGATTGTTCACGAACTATCTACCGACTGAACTTTATGAGGTAGTTCCTTAAAAACTGAACTAAAATCTCTTGTTCGCGATTAAATGTAAATTTTAGGTTGGTCGTGAACTAGCTAGTTCCTTAATAACTGCAGGCCATAGTTAATGACTAAATCGCGGTCTTGAAGTTGGCAGCGAACTAATGGGAGAATGGATTACAAATTGTTTTTGTGAATGAGTCATTTAATGAACCAAATAAATAAGATGCTTTTTTAACCTAGTTCTGGGGTCGCGTGGTCTAAGGCGTCACTCTTGCCATAGATTAGACAACCAATAACAGGAAGTTTAAATCCCGGTAGGGCGTATTTAAATGGGGGTTTTCCCTAAATAATTTCCCATCCTTCCTCCATGCAAATGTGGATATATTCCTTTAAATTCATATTTACTCGTCTCTAAGTCATTAGAGCGTAATTAGTAAAAAAATATGCGTTTAACCTGAACAGGTAGTAAGACGCGTTGGTGAAGAAAAAAGCTCCTTTTGGTGAGTGGAATAAGTTTTTAACTATTATTATTATTATTATTATTATTATTATTATTATTATTATTATTATTATTAGCACCGCGTTTTACTACCCGTTCGGGTTATACGCACCTACGCTAATGTGTAATGGTAGGGTGATTGTGAGATGAAATGGAGGACTTACAGTTTAACGTGGAATTCGAACCACGGTGGAGGCCTGGCATTCCCCACATTTACAAGATGTCTTGTCAGAGAATAAGGAAGGGTTGGGTAATCAGATAAATCTTTGCCGGGACCAAGGATCGAACCCCGGCCACCAGCACAGAAGTCTGACACCTTAACCCTAGACCACCAGGTCACCTTTAACTATCATTGGCAGGGAATATTTCTGCTCGTCTCTACCCCTGAATAGAACCAGTGTTCCTATAATACTTATAATACTATCTCTTTGATCATGAAGTGAAGAAGACAGGTGCCTGACTTCAGAATATCAGAGTGTACATTAACTTTTTCCACATCCCTTCCCCCTTCCCCCTTTATCCTCATTTCTCCCCCCTCCTTCCATCTTATCACACACACGGAGTTTCATCATGAGTGGAACTTTTGTTAATACATCTCGCCACAAAAATCTTGCTTCCGTCTTCGTTACTGACTGAGAAGCTCTGTCACACAGCTTCCGCCACAGTGACTACGGCGGATAGTTTTTTTTTTTTTTAGATATATCTTCTTATTCCATTATTCTTCTTACTTCCCCCTCTTTCCCTTTTATTTGATACCCCACCGTATGGCGTCTTCTTCCCTCACTATTAACTAACTTTTCATTTCAGGAATCGCCCCTCCCCCCCTCCACGCCCCACCAAGGGAATAAACTTCCACGGCGCCGAAATACCCTACATGGTATTCTTCTGCCGCACCCTTTTATCAGACCCGACACATACACACACACACATCAACTACATACACAGTGTTCTCATTTCGGTGTTAATTGTTTAACTAATTTTGATGGATGCTTAGAAATGGGGGGGAAAAAAATTACGTTTATTTCGAAAATTTTAATTCTTTTTCTCGAAAAATAAAATCAATACATTTAAACATGTTCTGCTAAAGCAATAAAAGCGAATCAATTTCTCTTCTTATACTCACGTGTTGACTTCAGCGCTTGGTGATTGAATGTGTCCCTAACACTAGGACTGTAGACCATTTATGTTACTATTTCAATATATTAAAATAAATTCATAGCAATGATACCACCTTCCTTCTGTCATTTAGCGATCAGAAAATTTTTACCTAATTTTTTTTATCTTTAATTTATATTATTTGTTTGGATTTTATTTTACCAAATTACTAACGAGATAACTAAAATATTCTTAATGTTGTCTTATATATTTGCCAACAAACCTTTCCCACATTTCTTTACCCCCTCTACTCATTTACGAACATAGTAATTGATGTCTTCATTCTTATTAATTATAGGTTCTAGGAACCTCAATCCCTCGCCTATCCCCCTCACCTATTTGTTATGTCACAAGCCACCACTGCAGATAATTTTAATATCTACAGGTCCTCTCGTATGGTCAGACCAATATACCATCTTGAACTATATATATATATATATTTACTTTCTCGTACATAGAATGTGTTGTAATAGTGGACATTTTTAACCCAAAGGCTATTAGAAATTTTGATGACTTATTTGCCCCAAAAAAACAAAAATGTGAGTCTTACAATTGTGTATGTCTGTCGTTCCGTCCATCTGTTTATTATCTATACCTGGGGTTACAACAGAAAAAGTTTCATTGATTTTAAGCTTTATATTTAAAAGTTTCACTGTCATGCATCGATAATATTTTGGTGATTTTTATTATAACCCTAAAATTAAGGGTAGCTTACTGAACTTATTTTTGGTAATTCCAATTTTTAGAAAAGGGCTGTAGTGATTTTGCTTAAAATAGATCTTGGCTTGTTAAATAAAATTATAAACTTCGTTTTATTTTTTAAGAGTNTAAAAGTATACACTTTTTTTTAAGAGTAATTTATTTTACTGATTTTTTTTGAAATTTTGAAAATGTTTGAAGATGTGTTAAATATTTTTGTGTGAAATTAATATAGTGGGAGGGTTTTGCACGAGAAGTAAGGATGTATGCCCGTTAAAAAATAAGTCATCTGAGTGAAGTTCCTGACGACTTGAATTTTTAAAATTCTCTCACAAACTACAATCCTTATTTTATGTTAATAAAATGAAACTAACTTCGGAAACAGCATGATCTAAAGCTACACTCTCACCGGTAGACTAAGCTTCCGATGACGGCTATATTGAGATTTGAATCTCTGTCAGGAGTACTGAGGGTTGATTTTACAAAATTGTTTTTTACTCTCCCTCCACGCCAATGTAAGTACACTTCTTCTAAAAATATATTAAGAGTTTGTCAGTCTGTCATTAACATAGAGTGAAACTATTTACCACAAGCAGAGGTATAAGATAGTAAAATTATTAGCCCCTGTGTACAAACATGTGTACCTTGAAGCTGAAATTTTAAATTTTTGATTGATTTTTAATTATTTTTTTTTAAAACCAGCTCGTAAGAAATAAAATGAACTATTTTTTTTCTATCCGTTTGAAGAATATAAAAACGTGGCGACCACGGGTATTTCTACAACTAGAAAAAATTTGAGATTATTGTCAAGGTTTGTAGGAATGTCGACACATTGAAGTCATTAGGGCGAGAATTTAAGAGAGTATGTACCACTGTGTCATAGCATTAACTTGTATGTGTGTGTTTGTGTGTGTGTGTGTGTGTGTGTGTGTACACCAAGTGTTACTACTAGTTCTGGAGGTAAGATATATCTGAATTTACTTGAAATAAGAGTGTAAACTTCATTAGGAAAAAAAAGCACTATCAGTAAAACTACCTGGTATTTGAACTACGACCTCCCAATCATCATAAAACTAGAACTGACCATTTTTTCCACCCTAGTCCACATCCCCATCAATGCGGACAGTACATTTGTTTCTTTGAATTCTAGAACCGCCTAGGTGGCGTAGTTAGCTAACGCGCTAGTTTTGTGTCGAGCTAGACTGCAGAGGACGGGGAGATTGAAGTTAAAATATGACTCGGGTGAAGTGGGGGGGGGGGAGGTTTTCCTAAATGGTTTTCTAATCTCCCTCCAAGCAAATACGGGTTCATATAATCTATATTCAACCTTCCTAATTCCTAACCCATTAGAATAATTTGTACTTAAGCGTTTAACCCGAACGGGTAGTAAGACGCGGTGATAAGTATTATTATTATTCTTTGATTCTAGGTCGTACTGACGAAAAATACTTACTAATGGTGGTGATCTTTTTTATGTAAATAAATACAATATTATTATTATTAGCACCACGTCTTACTACCCGTTCGGGTTATACGCACTTACGCTAATGTGTAATGGTAGGGTGATTGTGAGATGAAATGGAGGACCTACAGTTTAACGTGGAATCCGAACCACGGTGGAGGCCTGGCATTCCCCACATTCACAAGATGT
>CABFOW010000753.1:177389-190251 GCA_902141385.1 Timema californicum | reverse complement strand
TGTTAAGGATTATGAAGGTAGATTTAGAGGAAGTATACACGTATTTTTGTGGAAGGAGTGTGGGAAAACTTTTAGAAAAAGGAATCCTCAGTACACCGGAACAAAATCCGAACCTCAAACTCCCTATGATAAGTAAAACAGTCTATTGCGAAAGGGTCTCCTTAGAACATATTACAACCGAGGTGGGTCAAAGATAAATCAAACAAGAGATACCTTATTCTACTGAAATCAAATTTCGAGCTAAAGATTCTATTAACTTTTTACGTTTTAATTAGTTGTAAAACCATCACAGTATATGGCCTACATCAAACAAAATAAAACCTTTTAAATTTAATCAAAAACAATTTTTTTTTAGGGAACGTTGCTTTGTTTAGCTATTTTTTTTTAAAAGAAATACAAAATATTCCATTAGAAATAACCTTTTCATGTTTCATTTATATGTAACATATATCATGTATTCATTTTAATTATCTAATTTTTACCAAATTAGATTGATAATTATTTCATTTAAAGAGAATATCATTATTACTGTTGTTTTTTAATAAAGGGCTAATAAGGGTAAATAATTATAACGACAACACTTACTTGTTCAATACAAAGAGACCTTAAAATATTTTAATATAAGTGTATTTGCAAAAATAGTTCTTAGATAGTACATTATTAGTGATAGAGTGGCTTTTTTTAGCGTAAGAAGTTATATTTATTAGCGAATTTTAACACCTGGTATAACTTTTTCCACGTCTTACTATCCATCCGATCCATCCCTATATTTACACTAACGAAATAGTGACTAATGAGAAAGGAAGATTATGCATCGAACGAGAATAGAAACTATCGAGGAGTAAAATATATCTTAAAACATCAAGTCGGGATTATAACCCCAACCTCTCCATCAATGGGAAAATAGACGAGACTGATGTTTTTATCTTCATGTCCACTGGTGCTGGTAGAGGTATACATTAATTACTGTATTGATAACATTCTTATTAATTACGCTTGTCGTGTTGAGCTCGACTGCCAAGGACGGGTGATCAAGGTTCGAATCTCGGTCGGGTGAACTGGGGGTGGTTTTACCTAAATGGTTTTCCACTCTCCCTCCACGCAAATTCGGGTTCATGGGGGTGGTTTTACCTAAATGGTTTTCCACTCTCCCTCCACGCAAATGCGCGTTCACTTCCTCTAATTTAACCTTCCCAATTCCCAATCAATTAGAGTAATTAGTACTTAAAGCGTATAACCCGAACGGTTAGTAAGACGCGATGCTAAATATTATTATTATACTTATTAATTAGCTTACTTCACCAATGTTCTGGCTTTCAAAGGTCTTATTTTCTAATTCAAAAAATAGACAGTAAAAAAGGAAGAGGAATAGCAAAAAAAAAATCTAACATTAGGGTTTGGCGTGTACAGCATAGTTCTGTTAAGAACTAACTCTTTAGAGAGAAAAAAATTAACAATACACCATCTATGGCTTGGGTTCAAGTCCAGTTATAGGTAGGTGTGGCCCTGACTGCATGGCTATGACGTCACTTTTTCTACAGGGGTCAAATTAGAGAGGCCTTTTAGGAAATTAACTGCCGGTTAAGATGAAAACTTTACTATACCCTGGCTCATGAGATTGGGATCTGTAAAATGGGCAATTTCTCACAGTCCTACGACTTGCCCATATCCAACAATCTCCAACTGAATATTAAAATACTTACAGAATAATATATATATTTTAAAGGTAGTAAGACAAGTGAAAAAGTTATATATATATATAATGATAATGTTTTTTCCTACCGCATCTTACTACTGACTGTTAAGTTCATGTGCATACACGATAACTATTTTAATGGGCTAAATATGAGAAATAAATCATTTTAGAGATACATACCCGCATTAGCTTGGAAGGAGAGGGTGAAGCCACTTAGGTGAAACCATTCAAAGTATATCCGACCAGGATTTGAAACCCGATCTTCCCGTCATCAGCACGAGAATGATGCCTTAGACCATTCAGCCACTGGAGTGGGTAATATATATGTTTATGTATATGCTTGTGAAAAGTATGGGAAATCCTTTTGATCAATAAATATATAAATATTTAATATATATAATATATAATATATATTATATAATTTAATATATATTATATAATTTAATATATATTATATAATTTATAATTTAATATATATTATATAATTTAATATATATTATATAATTTAATATATATTATATAATTTAATATATATTTAATATATAATTTTAAATATATAAATATTTAATTCAGATGGTGATTTGAAACCCGGCCTTCTAGTTTGGAGCCAATAAAGCTAAGAAACACTTAACATATCTATATAATTAAGGGGGATTTGAATAAAAGAAACTTAGAAGTGAATTAACCAATCTAAATAAACTAATGAGGGCCTTTAAATTATAATTCTATTTGTATTTATTTTAAAGAGAATATATGCTAGGAAATCGGATCTGAAGGTTACAAAGAGAAAAATTCGAGAACATTCAATTTGAATTCAAATTGATTTAGTGCGTTCTCTCTATTAGACAATCACAAAAATGTTATATTACACTTTATACTATGGTTAAATGAGGTATGTTTCATATTTAAATTATTTAAAAAAACTTGATGGGGGTCTTTATATTGGTTGAAATATAAAATTGGTTGTCTGTGCTCTTCATACGTAAGCCCACACGAAATATTGTTTTTCCTTTTGTTTTTATTTTCTAAGCAGAACCGACCAACCTTCAATTTATCTGACCAGGATTTCAAATTTGTAATCGTGGTGCTAAAAGTACCGACCTACCAACACTAGTCATCCCAAACAATCAGTGAATGGAACCACTGACCATATACATCAGCAGTATTTGCCCGCAACGTATCCCCAGCCAGGTTTCAATTATATTTGTTTCGTTAGTTGTTTTTTTTCCACTTAAATTTTATTTTATCAATTTTATTATCTGTTTTTTATTTGAACTTTTAAACACACATACTACATACGTTGATAGCCACGGTAACTAAAATATGTTTAACTCGTCTAGTCTGATTTGTTATTGACAGATTGTTTTGTACACCCATTACTTCTACTCATATAAATCCAACAATGGCGACGTAAGTTTGTATAAATATTTCTATATAAAATCTTTAAAAATTTTCTAATGTATATTTTCTACTGTTCTCAATTCAACCTTAATATTCTTTAACATTTCTAACTAAATTATTTAATCTTGGTTTTACAGTTTCCATTGAATATGTTACAATATCGAAGTACAAAAACATGTCGGATAATAGTTTCCAGAAGTCTCCGTCTGATCTGGACTACCAAAAAGGAGTAAAGGAACGTTTATTTCAGCTAAGACTTAGGCCTAACTCAACTTTTTCACTAAACTTCAATTAACTTTCAATTTATATATAATTTATTCAACATTTTTGACTGGAGATGTTAGTTAACCTTATTTTAACTTGTTGTTTTAAACAAATTTTATATTTTTTATCCTTGAATCAAACTACAATTTTATCATAATTTTTACCATGTTATTAATGATAGTTTGACCATTTGACTTTTTTAAATCCACTAATTATTAATTCAATGAAATATTTTAAATAATAATGAAATGTTGATATAAATGATATTCCAAGATTATAAATAACTTGGCCAGGGTATTTCAGTTGTATAGAATGTGTCATTAGTATTTACATGCATACAATCCTAAATTTGAAATCCTGTTTCTGAATTCTTTAAATAACAATATCTAAGTTTTACATCCATAAATGACTCCAGCCTTTGGCCTTAGTTTTTTTATTCAAGCCATATATTTTTCCACTGCCAGTTCGCTAGGCCTGTCGTAGCTTCGTATGCCTTAAAATCTAACTTAAGACTAGGACAGGCACAACATCCAATCCCGGCCATTAATTTAGCAATGTGAAAGAGTAAACCAGTTTTTGTTTCTATGATAAATTCTTGGCCATGTTGGGAACTAAACCCTGGACCCTTAGCTTAGTAAACAGACACTACCGACTGATCTAAGGTGACATATAAGTCAGGTTTGGATTTATGTTCGGCTGTAATTAGAGTGATTTTCCTCTTAACGTTTTCCTTTTCTCCCTCAATGCAAATAAGGGCATATTTCCTCTAAATTCTATTTTTATCGTCTCTATTATTTTACTGTAAATAAATAATAAGAGCCCTTTTAGATGGTTAAGACGCACAATAAAACAAAGCACACAAAAGATTTTTAACGTGTGGATTTTTGTGATTTTTTTTGTACCCAAGTATCATTATCCTTTAGGGCTATACGCATGTTATTTCAGTGTTTTAGCGTTGAGGAATGTTGGATTTTAAGGGAACATACCCACATTCAAGTGGAAGAAGAGGAGAAAGATATTATTTTGGGGTAAAAAAGCATCATCAGTACACCCTACCGGGATTAGAACCCTGATCACTCCATCATCGGCAATCCGGTCTATATATAGATAGAGTAGCTCCTTAAACTATGTGTCCACCGAAGTGAGCTATAAACGAGTAATTCGCAATGAGAATGAGAAGAATATCTCAAACTGGCCTTTACAAAAAATACAATATTATTTTTTGCTGTCATAATTTAAAAATATATATAGCACAGTATCTTACTACCCGTTAGGGCTGTGCGCTTATTTACTAATTAAGCTAATAGGTTAGGAATTGGAAAGGTTGAATTTAAAGTAAATGAACACACATTTGTGTGGAGGTGGAGGGGAAAACCATTTAGGAAAAACCACCCTTGGTTCACCCGAGCGAGATTAGAACCTCAAATCTCTCCGTCCTCGGCAGTCTAGCTCAACATGAAACTAGCGCGTTAGCCAACTACGCCACCAAAACAGGTTTTTACTGTCATAATTAAATATCCTAACACTCTTACTCCACAAAAATGTGGATAAGTTTATTCTAAAATGATAACCTCCTCGTCCCTATTCCATTAGAATATTAAATATAAGCGTCTAGTTAGGCCCACTTTGGTGGCCGCGAGGTCTAAGGCGTCATTTCCGCAATAAACAGGACTACCGATGAGGGGGTGATTGGGATTAGAATAGCGGTTGGGTTACTGAGGATAATTTTCTAAAACACTGTTCCACTTTCTCTACAAGTAAATGCGGGCACTATTCCAATAAAGTTAACCCTCCTTAACCCCTAACACATTAATGTAATTAGCTCAAGTGCGTACATTATTATTACTAGCACCAGTTCTTACTACCCGTTCGGGTTATACGCACTTACGCTAATGTGTAATGGTAGGGTGACTGTTAGATGAAATGGAGGACCTACAGTTTAACGTGGAATCTGAACCACGGCGGAGGCCTGGCATTCCCCACATTCACAAGATGTCTTGTCAGAGGTGAAGCAAGGGTTTGGTAATCAGATAAATCTGTGCCTGGACCGAGGATTGGACCCCGGCCGCCATCACAGAAGTCTGACACCTTACCCCTAGACCGCCAGGTCACCACACATGCGTACAACCCGAGCGGTTCGTAAGACACGGCAGTAAAAAATAAATAAAAAAAATGCGTTAGGATACTAAGAATGGGTAAAAAAAATCTATCACGTTGAGTTAGAGCTCTTCAACACCTCATATAAGCTGGTACATATCTTCATACTGAGATAAGACTACCAGGTTTGATTTCAGCATGGCCGAAAAATGTATCTCTCGTGAAATGTCTGTTTCTTCTTTCACAGTGATGAACTAACGGCCGGGGCTCTGGTTGTTGTGTCTGTTTTAGATTTAATTTGTGTATGAGGTGAATGCTGATATAATAAGGCGATTCAGAAAGTGCACGTTAAAACCTAAAACAAAAGGAAGCAAAATAAAACAAAAGCCGCCATTATTTAATAATATATAACGTAGGGCCTCTTAATAAATACGTAGTGTACCCTAAGGCAGTGGTATTAAACTTTTTTTGTTCATGTATTACTAAATTTCCATTCTCGGTAGGAATTACTCTCTGAAAGGTCTTTTTTCCTACCAATATCCTACTATATAGTAGATTCATGGTAGGGAAATAGGCCTTTCAGAAGTCAATTCCTACGGCGAATGGAATATAGATATAATTTATCTTTAACTTCGTACCATCAAAGTTGATCGAATATGTAGGTCCACACCTGGGGTACTCTTACCCCACGTTGACTACCACTTCGCTAGGGTATATGCGTACCCTAAGTTTAAAATACTTCCCTAGAAGGGTATGCGTACATTAATCTACAAACCATTGCCTTAGGGGGGTACACGTACTTTGACTTGGAAACCACTCCCCTATGGGGGTACACGTACTTTGACTTGGAAACCACTCCCCTATGGGGGTACGCGTACATTAAGTTTTAAACCACTGCCTCAGAAGGTACTCGTACCCCGGGTTAAATATCATTGCTCTAGAGGGTGCGGGCATGCCAGGTTGTAAACCAACCCCCTAGGGGGGTACGCGTACCCTAAGTTTGGAAACCACTGCCCTGGAAGATAGACAGAAACGATGACATTGGACTTCACCAAGCGGACATATTTTTGATACGAGCCGACAGCTGTCACAAGTCTCTCTCTTAGCCTTTATTTTCTCAAAACACAATGGTGGGAGGGGGGCCATATCTCTCTCTCTCTCTCTCTCGTAACTTTTTTTTTCATTCTTTCAAAAAACCACAAAGATGACAAGTAAAAGCAGCAACAACAATAACAAAGTCTGAATGGAGCAGAGAGTTTATAGAGTACGTACCGAGACAATACTTCTGTCTGTCTGTCTGTAGTTTGAGGAGATATGATAAGCGACCGTTGTTTGTGTCTGACTATGTACGGCTCAAATTCGGGTATGAAGAATAAAGTGGCTGGTTTTGGTCACTTTCGTGAAGCTAAGAGAAGGAAAGAGAGAATATCCCAATTTTCAGAGCTGTCGGTTTATATTACTCCTAATGAAACTTTTTACTTTCTCTAAATACGTCGGAAAGAAAGTATGGTGATCGTCAAAAAAAATCTAATCCAAAGATTTTGATAATTATTAATGTCGACGTTTAATGACACCCTTAAACCAAAAAAAAGGGCTTTTCGTGATTCCGTATATCTGCACTTCGGGCTATAACAGAAATTTTTTACCGATTAGGCTAAAACTTTGTATCTGGGGTGTTCATAAGAGCCCACTTAATTGTTTATTAACGAGATGTCCGACCCTAAAATTAAGCTTAGTTTACTTAAAGGCAAAAAAAGAGAAAATCTATTATCTCAAAATAGCTCAGACACTATCGGTTCTATATATTATATACTTTTTAATTCCGGCCTTTTAAAATTAATTTGATTCTTATGCTCTTTGGTGGACAGAGATGTTTCTATTTTTCTCTATTTTTCTGTAACAGTGGTCCTAGTTCCTAATGCCATAGAGTAAGTAACAATGTACATTATTTCACTTATGATTTTTGGCGCAATGTTTCTACAGCAATGTATGGACATATTAATTTATTTCACAAACAAATCCAGCGAGTTTTTAGTAAATGTCCATCTTAAGGTAAATTAGGGAGAAAGTCTGTGCGGTGTGCCGTACCATTTATTTGGTCTCAGGGGGTCATTAAACATCGACATTTACCAAAATCTCGATTTAATTTTTTTTTCTATGATCACAATACCTTCTCTCAGAGATGTCAAGATAAAGTTTAAAAAAAAATGAAATGTACAAATCGTTAAACAATTTAAATTTTTTACCTAGGTTTAAGACGTCAAACTTAAATATATATATTTAGGAAATACAACTGATATACATTTATTAAGGTTCTCTTAAATAAGTATACCATGGTTCAGCTTGATAATGAGATCAGGGTTCGTTTCTTGATCGAATGTACTTGGGGTAGTTTTTCCTAAATTGTTTTGAACTTTCCCTCTGAGGTAGCCAATTTTTTGAATAATATATTATTAGCTTCTTAAGTATTTTATTGTCATAAGAATATGTTTCCGAATAGGTATATCTATATAATTACAAGGTTGAAGTTTTCAGGTTGAATATACATTTTGAGGTGACTAGTTGAAAGTTGGCGAGTGGAAGGATTTCCATTATTCACGGTTGAAGAAAGTGTAAGAATGTGACTAGAAAATTCGAGGTAGAAAGGTTTTGGGACTTGTTGAGCGCTGGGTGTCGCTAGAGGCAACACTGGAAGTAAAGGATGGAAAGGGTGTGGACGTGTTTGGTGGCGAGTCACCTAATAATAACTTGAGTGAGTTAACATCTATATATTAAAAGTATAAATATTGTTAATTAAAATATATGTATACAAAGGTATCTGCTTGTTTTTTTTTTATTAAAGCAACGCAGGGAGTACATTGATCATGTGCCAATTTTTACATCATATTTAACTAATATCAGACACACAAAAGTAATATAATAATTAATAAAGTTTAGACACAACACCTCCACGCAAATGCTGCTACACGTCCTCTAAATTACACCGTTCTCACCATTAACTTATCAGCGTAATTAGTACATATGCTTAAGACGTGGTGCTTAAAATGAAAATCAGCCTTATATGTTTCTTGGTTTTGTAGTTTTTAGCTACGCGTCTTACTTCCCGTTCAAAAGCTTAGGGCTTAAGAAGGTTTACTTTATAGGAAGTGCACCCCTATTTGCGGGGTAAGAGAGTCTAACACCATTAAGGAAAAAACATCCTCAGTACAACTTAGTGGAATCTAATCCCGATCTCCCCGTCTTCGGCAGTTTAGTAGAACACGAGAGTAGCGCGTTAGACCATGGGGCCACCAAAGTGGGTCGTTTTGTAGTTTTTGCTTCAAAACACACATACACATTATATTTTATTTACATGATGCTTGACCTATGAGCATACTGTGGTAATAATATACTACAAATATTCACAATATATCACTATATAGATTCGGCTCAATTATCCTAATGAATTATATCGATTTAATATGAATGAATTAATTATATTTATTCAAAAATTATATTACTAAATAAAGTTATGTACCATTTTTATTGTTCAAAATCATTTATAGGACTATTGTAATTTACTAATTCTTTTACACATATGAAAATATGTAAATGGGATTATTTTTAATGTGCCCATGTGAATTTCAATCGGGAGGTGTGGGGGGGGGGGAGGACAATTTAATTCATTATAAATGTGACCAGTTTATTTGTTAACAATTGTACTTCCAGATTTTAATTTATTTAGACTCAATAAAGTCTGATCTTATTTTTTACCAACGTGAAGGATAGGGTTCGAATCCTATCTAGGTCTAGAAGGAGGTATTTTCTTAGAATAGTGTATCACGCTCCATCTTTTCATGTGATAGTATATTTACTCTTTTTCTTTTACTGTAAACATATGGATAGCTTGTAATTGTCGTAAGACGTGATTAAACAAACGTATGTTTCAACCTTGTGCTATAGTCTCAAGCCCTTGGAATTTTATATCTTTTTCCACATCACCCCTAACAATATTTAATATTGTCCTAGTTATGTGACAACTGACAAACAAACATGAAGTACTACTGATTGTAAATAATAATAATAATAATAATAATAATAAACTAAACCGTTGTAAAGAAAACTAGATTGCCGGTATTCATTCTGTATCCTAATAGGATATAGTTGTTAAAATTTATAAATGTATCATTCGCTTCAAAAATCTATATTTAAACTTTTGTAAATAGCTATTTAGTGTATAATTATTTCAAGGATTCAAGCTTTATTTCAATTATTTTTCCAGCCCCACGTCTTCCTACCGATCTGGTTTACACGCTTTCAATTATTTGTTTAAGCTACTTGCAAATTACCTGTTCTTTACATGAGATGTTTTTAATAATACGTATTAATTTTTAAAAATGGATGTTCATATCAAATGTTAAAGGAATTATATATTAAATTTTAATTTTATATAAAGAAAATCGATAAATATCTGATAAATATAATAATACAAATCTTAGCATTATTATTATTAGATACGGACATTGTTAAGCTTCCCATAATTTAGAATCTCTAACTCTGGATGGGCTTTAAAATAATATTATATAGACGCCATTTTCTTTCTAAATGACCATCTTGTCCAATACAAATCTATGAACAAATCAAAGTGGGTCAAATTATGTTATATATATATATATATATATATATATATATATATATATAAGGAAAAAAAAAAGTTTTATAGCTGTCATCTTGAAACAAAATGGCAGACGTGAATTTTATTTACACTATAGACTAACCGGACGTTCGATTCATGTCCGTGAGAAATTTTAGCGTGAAAGATTAACGGACAGACACCAACTGTAGAAGAAGGTACAAGGTGTTGGTTTTAATTTAATTTATAAAGAAATGTTATTTTGTTAATGATCTAAAAATATTTGTCATTCACTAACTATATTAGCTATTATGTGTGTTTTATTATTTGATTTAACACGAATGTTACTTTATCTAAGTAGTAGAAATTGGTAGAATAAATGCGCCAACATCAACGTGTTTAGAAGAATAAAACGTGTCAATAAATAAAATATGGAAAAAAATATCTAGTTTAGCAGGCTGAGAGTCGAACTTAAACCTCTCTTCACTGGTAGGTCTTTCAATTTCCAGGCTTATACCATATTATACCACGTGACCAGCATTTAGAGTCCTGAATTTAAATAAAGCTGTGTTTTTATTTGATTTCACTTGAAAATTAATTGACTGTACCTATTCAAAACATTAACCTTTTTCTAGAATTATTTTTCAGGATGTTATACATTTGTTTGAATTTATAGTAGACTACGAACCAATGTTAAACTGGGCGATTCAATCCCACCCTTCTAGGATATGGAGTCACAAATTCTTTTGTAGATTGTTGGGATGCGCTTCAAAACATAGCCCTTTAACGATTTTGCCTCCTACATATAGTCGATGCTAACAATTCGTTTTTTCTACACGTTTCAGTACTCATTCAGATTATACATACTCTCTTGAAGTAGGTATAATATAAAGTAAATGGTAAATGGTAAATGGCGAATTAAAAATGATAACAAAAAATTACCTAGTGCCCAAAATCACAAGAGAAAATAATAAAAGTATTTGGATGCATGAAAAAGTGCCCATTATTTCAAAAAAAATATTTTTTATTCAAGTATATTATAAGATATACATTTTAAATATAACCCTAATTTATTAATTAATTTTACAACTTATTAAAACATTTTTATTTTATTTTTTTAGAATGAAACTAAATAATTATTTTAAAATTGCTAAGTGGAAATTAGCTACTGATTCACTAATAGAAATATTTATTTTAAAATATTTAAAAAAAACTAGTTTCATAAATGTTTCTGATAAATCTATTTCACACAATCTTAAAATATGTTTAATATAATTATGAATTTGGATGTGGTATTAAATTATTCTGAGCTTAGGTTGCAAATTATAATATGGTATCTTCCGTATCAATTGAAAGAAAAAACTCTTTGAATTAACTTTTCTGCTCAAATTAAAAAAATGAACTTATACTAGATAAAAAAAAGTAATAATCGGATAAAATACGAAAATTAAAAAAATTATCACATTTTCAGAGTCACTGTTAGAAAAATGCAAATCAAATTAATTACTAATCTATAGTAAATTTAATCTGTACAAGATCTTGAACGTTTGAAAATCGGCTGCTATTATATAAGTTCTTTAGTAAATAATAATGTTTTTTTTCTTTCTTTTTTTTAAATATTTTTCTTGATTATTGAATGGAATTTTAGTACGAAAGTTAAATGAATATTTACTGAAACATCTAAATGTTTAAACATAAATTTTGTATGGTAGGGATAATACTTTTTAGTTTTTCTGGTATGATTTTAATGTATCAAATATTGAAATGTAACTTACTTTAGTTGTCATAAAATTACATAAAATGTTCAGTGGTTAGTTATCTTAATAACAAATACATTTTATGAAAAATAGATTTTTTTCTTTTTTAATAGTAAGCATTTAATTTCCCGTATATACAAGAACAAATGCTGAAAAAGTGAAACTTTATGTGTATTAATAAAAAATAAACAAATAACAATTATTTCAATCATAAAAACATAACATTTTTAAAAAATATTTGGGGCTGTTCACCAAACCCCAAATTTAAAAATATAATTTGTGGGCGTATAAAAACGGAACAAACAAAAATTGTAGTAACAATATTAAAAACAAACGAAAAACAAACGATTGATATACATATTTTTTATAAAATGTGTGTGTGGGGGGGGTTATTGTGAAGTTGACCCTTCGAGAGTAAACGAAGTGTCGAAAATTCACGTCTTGGGAAACAAAAGAGAATTTTTGGGGGATAAACGATTACTATCCTAGAAACATTATTTTTTAAACGTGGGGAGAAGATGGTGGACAAACTTTAATTAAGTTTATTTTATTTTCACAAGAATGTTTATGATGACCAAAAACTTCACTTAAAAAACTAGGGCAACACCCAAATACTACGACCCTAATTCCCTCAGATCCATCGAACCTCTTCCACACCACCAAAAAATTACACGATAGCATTTACTAATTTGAAACGGTTTTTTCATTTCCTTGAAGTACCAAAAACTATGTCGGAATCTGTAATATATTTTTGGCAACCCTCGACACTACGAGTGTATCAGGTGATGTATTTTAAACACGTTTTAAGAGCCATCTGGTGGAGGACTATGCGGTTATTACACCTCTACCCCCGCGCTTAACCCTCCTAGACCGCGTTAGGTGGGGGAGGGATGGGATGTGGTTCCATGTGGCGTGGGTACAGGACGACCAAGAGACAGCCTCTTCGTCAGTCCATCCAGAAGGTGTTTAGTGGTGCTCAAATGGTGTTCCATGTACCATCATAACCCAAGTAGGTTTGAGATATATATATATATA
>CABFOW010000753.1:145095-177259 GCA_902141385.1 Timema californicum | reverse complement strand
AGAGAGAGGTATTTTGGGTGTAAAGAAACTAATGGGAGGTGTAAAGAATGTTTACGTCTTGAGAAGAATTTATATGGTAGGGTTCTATCTGGAAGGTACTTTAAAAAATATAAACATATTGTTTCAAGGTGGTCAACATTAATTTTATTTTACAAAATTATTGATGATATCAAAAGAACTTTCCCAGAGAATGAAACAGCGACTGGAATGCTCTTTTTTGGTAACTTACCGAGCATTGTAACAAAGTCATATTTTTAATAAAAACGATACTTTAAATGTAACATTAGCGTGGACTGCTAATATGAAAATGTTACTAACCACCCCTGAATAGGCTAATATTCATAGACATCCTGCAATATAAATACCAATAGAACCAGCCAGTTTAAAATACTACCCCAAATAATCTTATACTCATTGACTTCCAGCATTATTAAACATCACGATCTTACTATGTTGTACATAGATTTCTACTCACGTGTATGTCGGCCTGGTGTAGACCTATGTACAAGTCCAGCCTGTTCACCACGAATGCTAGAATGAAGAGAAGTCCAAAACGTGCTACAATTGTGTGTCACCCTAATGTTTCAACGGAGAAAGCCAGCAATGATCTGATGGGCCAGTATGGTGTTATTAGAAGACCACTTATATGCTTGGACACCTCGGTTGGCGTACGTAACTTAACAAGCATATCTCTACACCTGCTCATCTTGTGTCTTGTGTGTCGAATGCAGTGGCAGATTGTAAAGACAACATAAATCCAGCCCACGTAACGAACACAAAGTAGCCTTTCCACCAGATGTTCACGAATAACGTAATTACAAAGGAGAACTCCCACCTTTCAACGCTGCAACTAGACCTATATAACGAGGGAACACAGACAATCTCATAGACTATTAATTTGACCACTTCCACGAGAAGTCATGTTCAGGATTAGGACGTTATCTAGCCAGGATGGCTTATAATATTTTTGTTTAAATCTTTAAAATATAAATTGGTGCAATGAAGTTTGATTTTCTTGAATACTTTGGTTTAGTGTGTTATGGAAATCTGTCAGTGTAGGCATAGGTAATGTTTTGCTAAATATTTTAATTTTAAACATGAATTCTATTATTGAGCACTTAATTATACCTGTTGCCGCTTCAGCGCTAGTATCTTTGTATTTTCTTGATTGAAAGAGAGAGCCACATTTTTTTGTTCTTTTTATGTTTTTCAATATTTAGGTTAAATATTAAGTTCTTGATTTTGTTGTGATCAATAATTTAAATTATTTAAATTATTAATGTTTCTTTTGTTTATTTTTAAGAATTTTTTGCTTTGACGTTAATGTTAAAGTAACTTATTTTTGTAGATTAATATGTTTTTTACTTTAATATTCGCTGATTCGTTTAGGCAAAATTACACGTTCTGCAACGTAACATTTTCTAGTTTTAAATTAAATATTTAAATGTGGGAGTTTTGTTTAGTTCTTTAAATATGACGAGGGTAATTTTCCCGCGAATGTTTAGCTTAGTCGGGAAGTAAAACCTTTGTGCTTTAACGTAAATATCTAGTGCGATATTTATATCTAAATGCATAGATTTAAAACTGTTTTGTCTATATTCACTGGTGGGAATCTGACGCGTTGTGAACCATTTAAAAGAGGCTCATTAAGCTCTTTGTGATTTTGTATAATTTTTAGGAGTTAAAACTTTAAGAAACTAGCTGGTGTTATATTTAAGTATAAATTTATTCCTTAAATTTAAAACTTAAGTCTATTCACTGGTGTGAATCTGACACGTTATAAATCTTTTAAAAGAGGCTCGTTAATCTATTTGCCAATTTTGAAATATTTAGTACTTTAAACTTTTGATCTTTTATATTTTATTTGATCTTAATTAATCGAAGTGAATTAGAAGCTTATATATCATTTAGAAAAGTTTCTTTGAATAATAGCAACTATTTTGTTTACTTCATTGGTCTTTTCTAGACAGGTTTATTTTTTAAACTTTTTAAACGCACTGCACATGTAATAAATCGCTAAGATATATTTGTGTTTCAACACAATTCAGTAAGATCTGTAAGGTCATGCAACTTGTTGTTTTAACATTGTTTGTTACTTTGAATAAAATTCAAATATTTCATTAACCTGCAAATATTTTACTTTTTCATATAACTATTTCCTTTTAACTATCATCCCCCTCTTTTTTAAATCTATTGTGGCCGTAGATAAATAGAGTGAGAGAATGGCGGTGCATAAATCTCGTTTGATTATAAGGTTATTTAAATAATTCTGTATTTGTTTTTAAAATTAAATTAATTAAATGAATTTAATAAATACTAATATGAAAATAATAGGAAATTGAAACTATATATAATGAATCTTTGAGTCACCATGACAGGAAAATATTATATTTAGAGGCTTGATCAAAAAATGATTGGGCAACAATGATTGTGTTGTACGTATATCAGTTTTGATATTTACTATCAATAACTATAAAATAACACCAATAATATGGTAAAATTATATCAGTTGGTTACAAAATTATCTTTGTATTTTATTAAAATTGATTTTATACATATTCTCACAAAGTTATAGATAACTGTCAAACGCAACACTAGATTTCTTAAATTAAAAATGTCTAAAAATAAAACATAATTAGAATATAATTTGTATGAAAAGCCTGACCGCAAATAAAATTTAATCGTACCATGGTTCTATAAACTAAAGTAATGATTGTACTGTTATAGTAATAATAATAATAATTTTATTTCACTTTACAGTCATTTACACGATTGTCATGTCCATATGGTAACATCTGTAATGAGACAATTTAGAGAGCTGTTCGGTATTTAATTTATTTCCCTCGATCGTCCAATCAATGTAAGGTTTAGTGGAAAAACGTGTCAGATAACCATTTTAAAAGTATTCACTGAGATAACTTGTAATTAGTTATCTTCTCGTACATGGTCTCAGTAGCGCAATATATATGGCTTGATTTTTATCGATAGTTGAAATAGCTAGAAGTTTTGTCTATGGATTCGTATTATTGCAATTAAATATTATTAATGTAAATTTTACTTTCTCATATAGAGAAATAATTTCTGTTATCAAGTTTTTGAGCTTGAAATTAGGATATATATTTACGTTTTATGGGCACATGCAACCAACAAATATTCAATTTTATTATTTATTTGTTTCCATGTTTGTCTTTCTTGTCTATCAAAACCTTGGCTATAGCCGAAATGGTTTAATGGATTACATTTCAGCTTTATATACACATGGATTAAATATTGATTAAATATTTTTTATTGCGGTTAAAGTGGTATCAAATTTCATATTATTTAAATAGTACAATTTTACCTTGCACATTGGAATCGAAACCATCACCCTTGGCTCTGTACGTCGCTGATTATCACCGAGAATCCTAGGAGTCATTCCATGCCGAGGGTTATTCTTCACTCATATTTTAAGGCAGGGTCTGTGATGGATGTGCGGAAGTCGTCAGCTACGTATGAGTGATAAATTAAGATCGCAAGCTATCAGATAGCTTAGACACCTTCGCCTCGGTAGGACTCTATGCTACCAATAGTACAATAACAAATGTATGAATGCGCTTATCTTGATGGATTAAATAACCATGTCTCTAATATAGTAGCATGGTTATTTAATCCATCATTATATAAAGTAAGAATGACATTATTATTTTTATTATTATTATTCGCACCGCGTCTTACTACCCGCTCGGTTTATACGCACTTACGCTAATGTGTAGTGGTAGGGTGATTGTGAGATGAAATGGAGGACCTACAATTGAACGTGGAATCCGAACCACGGTGGAGGCCTGGCATTCCCCACATTCACAAGATGTATTGTCAGAGGTAAAGGAAGGGTTTGGTAATTAGATAAGTCTTTGCCGGGACTGACGATTGAACCCCGGCCGCCAGCACAGAAGTCTGACACCTTACCCCTAGACCACCAGGTCACCATTATTATTTAAAATGGCTACTTAATCCATGATGAAATACATATATTTATTTTTTAAGTATTTATAGTGCATCTAAAAGGTGTCTTTGTGGTCTAGGGGTGTCAGACTTTTGTGCTGGGGGTCCGGGGTTCAATCCACGGTCCCGGCACAGATTTATCTGATTACCAAACCCTTCCTTCACCTCTGACAAGACGTGTATTAATCACAACTTGTGAATGTGTGGAATGCCAGGCCTCCACAATGGTCCGGATCCCACGTTAAACTGTAGGTCCTCCATTTCATCTCACAATCACCTTACCATTACACATTAGCGTAAGTGCGTATAACCCGAACGGGTAGTAAGACGCGATGCTAGTAATAATAATAATATAGTGCATCTAGGCTACATCGATCTGTAGTTCAGTTTGTAGAAAGATTACCAGTACTAATGTACCGTTACCCAGGCGGCACCCGAATGTACTAATCGTACATCCTTTCCTTGGAGGCTCTTTCCATGTCCCGATAAGATGATGATTATGATAATTATGATAATAATGATGATAGTGAGTATGAAGATATGGAACCTGTTAAGAAACTTAAACCTATATTAAGACTAACCATCCGCATCCTGGTGACAGATGGGGTAGCTCCCTTTTCGAAAAAAACAAACTCAAGGTAGCAGTTGGGAATTGAACCCGAAACCACTAGCCTCCTAATCAGGTGCACTGAACAATACACCACGAGTCCGGTTAGTTTTTAGTTAAGACCCTTCCTATGAAAATTGAAGGGTAACTAAGTGTATCCCAAACTATTTACAGCTATACACTGAATATAGTACTAAGCCAAATCTTCGATGGCCTTATTTCGTACCAGAAGCATGCTATATAATAGATTTTTGGTACTAAATAAGGCCTTTCAGAACGGACTACATACTTTCTTTCTGGAAGGCCTCTTATTCTACCAAAATAATACTATTCAGTAGGATTCTGGTACGAAATAAGGCCTTTAAGAATGGTATACCTACAAAAATCAAGATATATACCCCTTTCCAATACATGACCAAACCAATGTAGACCCTACCCCCTTGACCCTCAACATATAAAAAATAAACAAATAACTGCTACCTTGAGCAATTTTTTTAGCACCACGTCTTACTACCAGTTCGGGTTATACGTCTATGTACTAGCTAAGCCTGTGGGTTAGGTATAGAGAAGGCTGAACTTAGAGAAGTATTCCACATTTACATGGGGTGAATGGGAAGCTATTTAGAGAAAAAAAACACCCTTAGTACACCAGACTGTATTTAAACCATAATCTCTCCATTATCGGTGGTCTAGTTTATTACAAGGGTGACGCCTTAGACCATGAGGCCACCAAAGTGGTTATCAAAAATTAAAAATGGTAATAGCAAATGTTATCAAAATATTAGTAATATGTTTTATAAAGTTGATATAAAAGGGACCGAAAGGCATATTGCATTACGTCAAAAATTGCTATAATTTGTTTATAAAACTTGCTATACCATTAAAATCCCAATTGTCCACGAAAAAGGACACCGGGAAATGCATGGCTTACTTAAAAACACGAATAATTGAATACACTCTTTTTATAGTTGACATATGAAGTATTTAGTCTGACACCTTAGCTCAGTCGGTAGTGTGTCTGCCTACTGATAAAAGGGTCCCGGGTTCGTTTCCCGGCATGGCCAAAAAATTGAACCATTGATGAAAATATGGGTTTATCCTTTCACAGTGATAAATTTACTACCTGGGACAGGATGTTGTGCCTGTATTAGTCTTAAGTTAGATTATAAAGCATATAAAGCAAGCCGGTAGTGGAAAATGTACTGCTTGAATAAAAAACTGACGTGGGCCACCGGCTGGAAACAGTAATGTATGTAAACATGTGTAGTGTTTTATAACCTGAACAACCATTTATATAAGATAGCTTTACTTAAGAGGCGCTTCAGTGGCCAAATGATTTAAGGGCAGCGTTTTTCAACCAGTGTGCCATGAGAGGTCAGCAAGTTTCCCGAGAAGGAGTTTTGGGGGGAGGATAAAAATAAAAGAATAAATTATTTTTAACCTATGACCAACATTATTTTTAATAGGAAAATTTGTTAAAATTTTAGCAATATACATTTTAAACACAATCTTTCTTAATACTCAGGCCCTAATGACCTCTATGTGTCGATGGGCCTTTAAACCCAAATAATAACAATGATAAAGAATTCTCATTATTTTAATTTAAAAAATTATTTGTCATGGTGGGATGGAAGGGGACGAGAGAAAAAGCCATTTTTTGCAGTTTTGATGGCAAAACATTTTTTTTTGTCTAAAATAAATACAATATTAATTTTCTACAGTAGAAAATATAGTTTAATTTTATTCTCGTGTTTACCTCAAAATTGCTTGAATAATTGTCAGGGTTGTCCTGGAATTTAATGACAACTTTTTCTCTTCATTTAAAATGTCTCATCTTATGCCGCTACGCTCATGATGGATATTCAACAACTCTTGATATCACCGCGTGAAGAAAATTAAATACTATATTATTACTGGAGCAAGATTTTATTTTATTTTGGTCAAAAATGTGTTTTTCCATCAAGGTTGCAATAACACTGGTCTTTTCTTACATCACCTGACACCTCAACTTAAGAAAGTGATAAAAGTGCCTTAACAATTTTAGCGCCCTGTTCAGTCTGCCAGGAGTTGAAAGAGGCTTAAAACCACTAAACTATGACGTAACTCTCTTATCAGGCTGGCCTACTGATTAGGGAGACACCAACGTTCGAATCTCGATCGAGTCTTATCAGGTTAGCCTACTGATTAGGGAGACACCAACGTTCGAATCTCGATCGTGTCTAATCAGGATGGGTTTTCCTAAAGGGTTATCTACTCTTTCTTCGTGCAAATTCAGGTAAGATACATTTATAATGGTTCCTTGGTCATTTCTACTCCATTATAGTAGTTATCAGATACGCGAAGAGTGTGGACTGTGATAAAATATTTTTTTACCTAGTTAGGTATGCATAAAATTACACTGCAGCTTGTATGGTATCTTAATAGTGAAATGATCTTATGTTATTTTATGCGTTAATGTATTGTTGATGTTTTTTCTTATGCCAGTTTTAATTATTCATAATAAAACATCCATGAAATCGAAACTTTTTCGCTCTGCATAGTTCAACAATAAAGGCTAGGGTGTATGGAAACTCGACGCCCAAATTTCACATACATTAATTTGAACCGAAAGTAAAATACAATCCCAATAATTTGCATCCGGCAAAATATGCTAATACCATTAAATTGTGTTCAAAGTTTCGGCGTACAGTGCCGGGAGAACAAATATGTGCAAGCATGCTTGTACAACATGTTGCATAGGAGCTAGGCAAGCATCACTACACATGTAGTTATGAAAAGCATTTTCTGTGATTTAGGAACGTTAATGATTACTCTAAGAACGTACTCCCTTTCAATATGAACTGGTTTACCATTAATTGTTGTATTTTCTGCTGCCAAAATGTCATGGTGTGGAGTGCCGCGCTCCTTGCTCCTATGCAACCTGTTTTACACTCATGCTTGCTCAGTTTAGCTCTCCCAGAGCTGTGCGCTGAAACTTTGTGAACAACATTTAATGGTACTAGTATTGTTCTCTGGATGTAAGTGTATTGGGATTTTGAATTACTTTTGGTTCAAACAAATTATATGTGCTGTTTGTGCGTAGAGTTACTGAACGCCCTGAATATAAATACACTGCTTCCCTGTGACTAACTAGAGATCCCTCCATTACCCCCTCCTAAATCTCATCATCATGTTCACGCACTTTAATCACAATGTAGGTGTCGTATAGATCAATACCGTTCACGATACTACGTTTACTACCAAGTTAAGTATTTAACTGAAAATACGAAACCTTCTATATAGTGTACTAGACCCTTCTCCCTTCACCCCCCCCTCCCCCCTGAATTATTATTTTCAACGCACATATTGAAGAATCATCATAGACTCTACCATAAAATATGAGTGACTATCGACATTTTTATAAGGAATACATTAAATTTAAAAAAATTCAAAATAAAATATAGCCTATGTTACTCGCTGATAATGTAGCTTTATATTGATTAAATAAATTTTAAAATCGGTCGAGTAGTTTTTGAGTTTAACTATTACAAACAAAAAAACAAATCTTTCCTCTTTATAATATTAGTGTAGATTATTTTGAAGAGCCATGCAGGAATAATCTGCAATCTAGTTAACAAGAGTACGGATAATCAGGAGCCTACTGTTTCCCCAAGTATTGTATGATCAATATAACGCGTTGATTTGTCTCTAACTTACCAAGATCTTCATGTACCCCTGGCGGTACGCGTAGACCAATTCAGGAAACACCGAGATAACTTTTACAACATTACAACATTTTAACCAATTAATTGAGTTCCCACAAATTTGGTTCATACATGGACCAACATATTTATAGTTAATGCTCAAATTTATTATTTTAATCATTACAAAGGTGTGAAAGATTAATTTAAAATAATTTTAATTCATGTTTATAAGTCGAATAAGTTCCCAAAACATTACCTAAATATAAATGTCAAATTAATAAGGTAGTCATATAATAAAAGTCAAACTAATAAACATTATCAACCACTTTGGTGGCCACGTGGTCTGACGTGCTACTCTCGTTTTAGACTAGACTTCCGAAGACGGAGAGATTGGGGCTCTGTCCCGGTAGGGGTACACTGAGGCCAGTTTTTTCTAAATAGATTTCCACCCTCCCTCTACGCTAATGCAGGTGCACTTCCTCTAAATTAGACCTACCTAATCCCTAACAAAGCAGTGTAATTAGGAGGTGTACAACCCAAACAGATAGTAAGACAAGATACAAAAAAATATTATACCAAGGTCTGGGGAATTATTTTGTTTAATTACAGGAAATACACTTCCACTGATTTGGAGAGAGTATGGGGAAACCACATTTAAAATAACATGCAGAAACCCGTCTCTTTATCACGCATCAATTTGGAAATTGAAAACTAGACATCTCCATCAATATTAACCAAGAGACATGTGAACCTAATGCCCTAAGCCACATGCTCACCATTGTGGCTCATCCCCGCTCCCCCAACCAAAACAAAATTGTAGACTCCATATTAATTGTATTTCTTAAACCAAAGGATGATGTTTTAAGAACATTCTAGTTTTATTACTTATTTATTTTATTTTCAATTCTGTGCATATAAGATTAAATTAATTAAACTTTTTTAAAAGCCCAATGATTTTCAAGTTTATTCTAAACAAATTTTATATTATTTGCTGAGCTATCAATATGTATTTTCTCTCATGACATTGTAATATTATTATCTTCCAAGATTTCTTATTATTGTTGGAATTCTCTCAAGTAGTTTAATAAATAAAAGATAAGTTTAAAATAAAACCGCTTAGGAAGTTTTGAATCCTTTTTATGATAGAATTAAAGAGAGAAGCTGTTAACTTTGAAAACTATATTTTTCCTATTAAATTTATTTTAAAGGTAAACTTTAATTTTTTTGTATTGAATTTTTTTTAAACACTACACAAGTATCTACAAAATATATATTCATTATTAGTTTTATAGACATTAAAGAAACATTTATTATACCACGTATTTTTTGTCTAGCTTTTATTTTCAGACTTGTGTATCTAGTAAATATTTTTGTTGAAAAAAAATTATCTAGTGAGAAGACAGCTCTAGTTCTACTCATACTAATAAATATTAAAACGTAAGCAAAAACCATAATTAAATCAAACCAGCAGAATAATTGTTCAAAGGAAATATTAGCCGTGGCATATAGTTTTGATTGAATAACAAAGTTCCGTGAGGATTGATCAAATTATACCAATTAAGAAAATTACTTGTGCTTTGAGTTATAAATCCCTATATTTTAAGCTTTAAAGTCTTTTTGAAACAATAGTATTATAAAAACATTATTTATGAACTAATGTAAAGATATTTGGTGTCAGAATAATAGACTAGAACAAATCAATATATATATATATATATATTATACATGTATAATTATAAGAATCAATTAGCCAAAACTATTATATATATGCTTTTTTATTGAGGATTACTCCATCTAGATATCATATTCTGAAAATTGAAAAATGACACCTCGACACGGGAATCTAACCCGGGACCTTTGGCTTAGTACGCCAATTCTCTGACCACTGAGCTATCCAGGATTCATCCCGTGCTCAGGATAGCTCAGTGGTTTGAGTATTGGCGTACTAAGCCAAAGGCCCAGGGTTCTATTCTCATGTCAAGGTGTCATATTTCAATTTTCAGAAAGAAAAAAAAATTTTCTATTCTCATGTCAAGGTGTCATATTTCAATTTTCAGAAAGAAAAAAAAAATATATATATATATATATATTAGATAAATTGGGGTTTTACACCAGTGTGCTTATTCTCGATCATTATTCTTGATAAATACTCGACTACGCTTATTGCCAAGTAATAATTTAGTAAATATAGTATTATTAATAATTTAGTTTTAATTATGTTTGGAAATATGTCACCTAATTAAAACGAATAATATATTTACATACTATATCAATGTGATATATATATATAACTTTGTAGGTATATGCATTACATTTTAATCTGGTCAAAATAATATCTATTTTATTGGTTAAAAATTGCTAAAAAAATTAACATATCCAAACAAGATGCAAATAATACATATAATATATAATATAAATAATATTTAAATGGAATGCAAATGCATATATATATATATATATATATATATATGGAATGCAAATGCAATATATATATATAACATTTTATTCACACATATTTGATAAAATGGCTTATAATTGATATTTTACAAGTATATTGGGCTTAATTTTTCAGATCTTATCCATATTTTTTTTTAATTTGGGGAATGTCTATTTATTATCATTATATTGTACAAAAATGTAGTTATTTAATTTTTAATTAAAAAATAATCAATATATGGTGTTGTCTTACTGTATTACAAAAATATGCTTTAACTGTATTTTTGTAAATTGATGGTTTCTTAAGATAAAATAATGACTCAGAATGTTTACCCAGACTATATTCGCTTAGGATAAGTATTTTGTAGTATTCAAAAAAAAAACATATATTTTACCCATGAACTATACATTTTTTTAAAACTTCTGTCTATCTTTTATTAACAAATTTTTCACTAAATACAATGCAAGCCTATCAAATGTAGTTTTTTTTTTATGACATCAAAATATTCAACTTCTGTACCTTGGAAATACTGTGTACGTCATCAGGATTTATGTTATCTGTAGGGCAACTGTGATGGCGTGCGTTTCGTTCTGGCAACCCCCCCTCCCCACTCTCCCCCTACCCCTAGTTGACACGGCTTATAATCACATTTCATAGTTGAGAGATTTTATAATGGAATAAATCAGTCTGGCTTTATTACATTTGTTTGCTTTTGGATTACCAGCACCTCCTCCGATATTTCCCCTCTCTCAACCCTTTTCAACCCCCTTTTCCACCAATTTTCCCTACCCTCCCGATACGTTCCCAATAGAATATTGATTTTTGTCCTTGGATGGGGGTGGGGGAAGCTTTTGCAGCCGATTCTCTAATCCAAAAACCAGCCCTCACGTCCCCCACCCCACATACCCCCCCTTTCTGCTCCATATCAAGCTAAAATACTACCCCTTTCCCCTAAACCACGCCTCACCTCTCCACAACACCCGAAATCCACGCCATACCCTTGCGACATTTCCTCTCCCAGCACTTAAGCCCTAGTGAAATGAAGTGGTGGTTTCATAAGTAAAGCTTGAGATTTCTTGGGAAACGTGGATTGGAATTTTATTAACTATTACCTAGAGAGAGACCGACCCAAAGTGGTTGGGGGAAAAAAAAGTCTTGTTTGTTCATTTGTATTGAATTTTATAAATGTAGGTCTAGGTTAAATTTGTTGAATTGGTTAAATTTGTCGAGTAAAATATAAAAAGCAAAAACAAATATTTTTTTTAAAGATATGTTATTTGTCATTCCCATAACTTTTTGAAAAAAAAATCGTATGCCATAAATGACCGTGAGGGACCAAATTTTTAGTTTGGGTTGCCTTTTGTGTAAATTATTAGCCACTCTAGTGGCACAGAATGTTGCTCAGGGTATACCATTGGAGTTTGTTTACACAACTTACCCTCAATTTGATTATGTGATAAAACGTAATAATATTTCATATAATTTAAAATAATTTAATATTTTAAAGCACTTACATTCTTCCTAATTATTTTAAATAATATTTTTCAAAAATAAGTGAAAATTTCATTATATTTACACCTCAGCTCCGGCATGGATCACATCGAAAATACCACTGACACCATCCGCACTTTTAGAGTGGCCATTCCAGTAACTAGTCAGTCAGCTGACAAAAGGCGATCGATAATATTATAGAATCCAAAGCAATGACAAATCCCGGAAGGGATCATGGGCATGATTTTTTTTTTTTTTAGACTAGCATGGCCTTATAATTTTACGTAATGGAAATCAATAAGGTCTTAACGCATTAATTCTTATATTTATTATAGATTATTTTGCACATTTATTATTAAATTTAATTCCCGTCACAATTTTCTAAGTTTCATGGAAAATATTTTGGACCATTGTCCTAATACATTGATGTTTTATTTAGACCGTAAGTAAAGAACAGTTTTGAACTGTTTTATAAGAAGTAAACTTGGAGCTATTTTTTTTTAATTACTATTCTTTTCTTTTCTTGGCCTTCTTAAATTAATACGGCAAAACCTGGGATATTTCTCAGCAAAATTTAAGATAAAGTGACAATTATTATTTAAAAGTGGCAAATAAGTGCAGTAAAATAATTGTCTAATGCTGAACCAAACCTTATTTTTATCAAAAAGAGTGGACAATTTTTAAATTTGTAAGAAGTTAACAAAATAAAATATTTCCTACAAAAAACGTGGATATTTCTATCACTTCCATCTATATTCCGAAAATGTTTGAATTTTTAAGAAAGGACAATAGTTAAACTATATCATATTTTATTTTGCTCAGAGCATTGATATTTAATTTAAAATACCAACATACATATTGTAATTTTTAACTAAAACAATTTATTATCGGCTTCGGTGGCCGCGTGGTCTAACGCGCTACTTTCGCGGTAGACTAGACTGCCGATGATGGGGAGATCAAGGTTCGAATCTCAGTGGTGTGTACCAAGGGTTGTTTTCCAAAATGGTTTTCCACTATCCCTCCACGCAAATGTGGGTACACTTCTTTTAAAATTCATCATTCCTAATCGCTAACACATTAGTGGAATTAGTACATAGACGTATAACCCGAACGGGTAGTAAGACGCGGCACTAAAATATATGATATATTATTCGTGCCGGTTGGCTCATTTGGTCTTGCTTGCCAGTGACACGAAAGAATAGGTTTGAATCCCAGCCGGTTCTACTGAGGAAGCTTTTTATTTTATCCACCAGATGTTTCATAATGCCCTTCACCACGAAAATATAGGTACATTTCTTCCTAGTTCTACCTTATTAATATCATAATTCTCTCTATATAGTTATTGCATTATAATTGTGTTTTTTGACGGTCGAACTAACATACTAAACAATTAAAACTATTACGGACAATGTATAATTTAGAGATAGAATTGGTTGAGGCCTTAATGTTAAAGTTGATAATTTAAGTTTGATAGTTCTGATATTTCTCACATTCAGGTGGTCTAAAACAATTTTTAAACAATATTAATAAACAGGGGCATTCTAGTTCCTGTTACCCTTATATAGTTATATACACCGGTAAAAATAATGAACACTTAAAAAAATAACGTATAGTATTAGAAACTCTAAAGCCAGTGGCTGACCAAAACAAAGGCTCATCATTCAACCTTATGCTATGTCATGAGCATAGCGGCATGAAAATGGGAAACATTTTAAATGGAGGGGAAAAGGTTGTTATTAAATTTCAGGACACATTTGACTAATACTCAACAAACTGTTGAGGTCCCAATGGGAATAAAAGAAAATTATTTTTTTACAGGATAGATATTTTATTTATTTTGAAAAAAAAAATGTTATGCTATAAAAACTGCAAAAAACACTGCCAATAAGTTACGTTCTATACACTCCTACCTTAATGCATCCATAAACATATTAAGTTCTTCATTGGGTAGCTTTATCCATTCTAGCGTTTGTTCACCCCTTCTAGGTCCAAATATATTCCTCAATAATAACATTACAAAACACATAGGCACCAAATATACCTCTCAAATAAGTTTAACAAACCCCTAGTTTTAGTTCTATTTGCCCGTAATCTCCATGTGAACCGTTTGGTCCACGGCGCAGAATCACGTGTCTGTCTCCGCGTTCTTTAAAATGTTTTTCTAGAGTAATTTTAGCAAACGCGCTGCTTTTCCGGCACTTTATATTCCCCTGTTGTTTCATAACGTTTCCGAGAAACCTCCCTTTTTATAAGGGGTCACCATTGACTACCTCTGGGGCTCGGATGGGGATTCATAGAATCATAACTGTTGAGAGTCCAATTTATCAGCGATGAACTTGAGCACGGTGAAAATAAAAAATGTGATGAGAGAATAAAGTATGTATGTCTACACCACAGTCCTTTTTTATTTTTGTTCATTTTATTAACATAAATACTTTGAGGACAGTTTGCCTTTGAGAAATTTTAAGTTTGTTTCATAATTGTTTAAAGATGACTTTGCAAACCAATAAACATTATTGTGAAGTAATATGTTTTTAGATAAGAACTCCCGGGTAACTATCAAACTACATAACAAATAACTGTGAATATTTCATATTATTATAATAATATTATAATATATTCATCTTTGTTCAGGTTAAGTTGTCGTTTTGCCTCAACAATTGTGGGTAAGAAAGAGAGGATATGTAATAATTGGAAAAATAACAAAACATGCTGTCAGAACTGCTGCCAACTTCATAATTAAATGAGATAAGGACTGCTATTATTTTTTTTTGCAGTTACGTAATATCCGTCCAGGTTATTCACCTTCAATTACACTAATAGGACATGTGTGAAGTAAGCACAATCTAGACTAGAGGAAGTTAATCCACATTTGCGAGGATAGAACGCAACAAAATATATTTTTTTAAACTCAAGGGTGTGGTGTCAGTATTAAGACCCGTACCTTAAATATTCAGTTGTGCTTTTTATTTTATCACCGCGTCTTACTAATTGTTCAGGTTATAAGAATATGATAATTACTCTAATGAAGGAGGGAGGATGTATCAAGCACGTTAAAGGTAATGTACCCGTTATTGCGTGGAAGGAGAACGGGAAACCGTTTAGGAAAAGAACACTCTCGGTAGACTCAACCAGGATTCGAACCTTGATCCCCCATTTGGTCAGCAATCTTGATTGGACAAGCTTGACGTGTAGTCCAGATGGCGATTTATGCGTGGTTAAGACAGAGACTATTTAGTACGGAGAGAGAAGGAAACATATCAGTAAAACCATTACAAACATCATATTTCAAATATTCCGTTCTTACTTTCTCTCGACCACACGAGTAGAGAAGGAATTGGCATCGTTTAAAAAAAATCGAATTCAAGTGTTTAATAAATGTTGACGTTTCATTACCCCATGGGACCAAAAAAGTGTTTTTTTTTATCTGTCTATTTATGTATCTCGTCCTGAAACCGAAACTGTTTTACCGGTCAAGTTAAAACTTGGTGTCTAGGTTTTTCACAAGGTTCACTCAAGCAATTTTTGCAATTATATATCAAACACTAAAATTTAAGAAAAATTTAGTGAGAGACAAGTGGAAATAGATTTTTTCTAAATCTACTCTACTGACATTTCTTTATCTAAGCACTGTTTAAAATATTAAAACAAATGGAAATCCTCATTTTGCATGAAAATGGCTTTGAGGATAACTTAAATTAGCAGAAATTTCAAAAAAAATATATATATATATATATATATATATATAAATATATATATATATATTCGCAACTAGTGAATATACAACATAGCTTATCATTCTTAAGTTTTAATACTAATAAAATGTATAAACCTTAATTCTAGATTCTAACAATAAAACTAATAATTTCTGGGCTATTATTAAATGTATTTCCTAAATTTAGGTCTAGGAAAATAAGAAGTTCATTACTATGTTGTTGTTGTTTTTTGTGAACAGAGATGTTACTTTCTTCTCAAAAGGTTTCTGTAAAAGTGTATAATATTTCATTTATGCGCATTGGTGGAATGTAATGTTTTTTTGCTCCCACCATGTTTACGCAAATCATATTTATTATTTCGTTTCACAAATCTTACCAGTTTTAAGTAAATGTATCAATTTTAAGATAAAGGTGGTGCACTGTACCATTTATTTTTATTTATTTAGTACCTTTAGATGATTATTTACGAAGCATTATCACAAAATATCAAAACCAAAAAGATTTAAGGCCGGAACCGAGACTAAGTCATTACCTGTACAGTTGCCCAAAAAAAGATCCCACTATTATATTCTCTAACGCACTCACTAAATCCAGCCAGGATTCCAACACCGACATTCCTATTTTCGAACAAACCAGACTAAATAAGCATGCCATTGTGACCTCGTGCATTGAGATCGTATTCTGGGCAGATGTTCATAATTTACTATTAAAAAAATTATTATTATTATCACCGCGTCTTACTACCCGTTCGGATTATACGCACTTACGCTAATATGTAGTGGTAGGGTGATTGTGAGATGAAATGGAGGACCTACAGTTTAACGTGGATTCCGAACCACGGTGGAGGCCTGGCATTCCCCACATTCACAAGATGTCTTGTCAGAGGTGAAGGAAGGGTTTGGTAATCAGATAAATCTGTGCCGGGACCGAGGATTGAACCCCGGCCACCAGCACAAAAGTCTGACACCTTACCCCTAGACCGCCAGGTCACCCACTATTAAGAATAACACGTCAAAATTGTGGCACAAATGATTGTATATATATGTTTAAATACAAACATATATATACATACCTAATCATGCAGTTAGCCTACGAGGTAGGCAAGAAACTATTCATATAGTTAAAAAAAACACTTAAATCTCAATCTTTCTTCACTAACTAACCTTCTCCACCCTTCCCCATCCTTGCGAATTCTCTTCGCTTCAACATCCATACACCGAGTCATACATTCTCTTTCATTGTTAAAATTCTTTAATGTTTCTCTTTTTCAAATATTCGTCTACAACATTTAGCCACGTTTACATGGCCTACCCCTTCCTTTGGATCCATAAGCTCTACCTTCATATATTTGTTTGGTCACTCGATCCACACTCATCCTTTCAACATACCCAGACCAACATAAGAGGCTTCTTTCACATTGACATATTGGATTTCCTTTCAAACCGCACCCCTCCAGCACCCATTCATTTTGTATTTATGAATGAATTACCTAGATACGTTTATTTTAATTCATACGTAGTCATTTCAACAGTTGTTTTAATATCTTTAATGAACATCGTGATATTTGACCTTTTAAATGATCGAAAACATTCTGGTCAGTTTACGTAATCGCCAAGACAATAATAATACTAATATTTAGCACCGCGTCTTACTATCCGTTCGGGTTATACGCTTTAAGTACTAATTACTCTAATGGATTAGGAATTGGGGAGGTTGAATTAGAGGAAGCGAACCCGCATTTGCGTGGAGGGAGAGTGGAAAACCATTTAGGGAAAACCAACCCCAGTTCACCCGACCGAGATTCGAACCTCGATCTCCCCGTCCTCAGCAGTCGAGCTCAACACAAGCGCGTTATCCAACTACACCACCGAGGTGGGTCTCTCCCAGTAGACTTTACTGCTTATAACGGGGAGATAGAGGTTCGAATCTTGGTCGGGTATACTGGGGGTGGGTTTTCCAAAATGGTTTACCACTTACCCTTCAGGCAAATTCTTGCAAACTTCCCCTAAATATAGAATGCATAATCCCTAAAAATCCTAGCATAGTTAGTACATAAGTGTATAACCCAAACAATTAGAGATACGCAGTGTTTAAAAACATACCTCATAGATATTCTCAAAAAAAGCTAATTACTATGTATAAAGATAGCCGCATACTCACCATAATTCTAACGAACACGTGTTTGTAATCGTAATATTTTAGTTGAAATGGAGAAATTAATTATTTTAATTGATGTATCAATGTCCTATAAACAAATTAATGTATCTAATAGCAATTACAAATTTACGAATCTACATTGGCTTCAGGCGTCAAGCTGTTTGTTTTGTTAATATGGTTCCATGTACAACCTCTTCTTTATAATAACAGTAACCAAATTGGCTATCGACAGTATTTTAAAGTAATAAAATTATTAATTTTTTAATATTTTAGCTAAATAGTTCAGTATATATTTCTGATTATTGTCTATTTCTAATATTAATATATTTTTTGGGTCACAATTAAAATGTCACTTGTTTTAAGTGTTTAAGAGTGGCAGGCCTAACTAGGATCCTGGCTCGCATCTGAGTTTTGTGTGTGTGTGTGTGTGTGTGTGTGAGAGAGAGAGAGAGGTGTATGGAAGTAAAAGGGAAAAGAAAACGCCTACAACACGCCAGACATGTGTGCAGTGCATTCGTATTTTAATGATTACTCGATATTTTAAGTGGTGACGATGGGGGACAAAGCGGACAAAGTTTCTTGTAAAAAAAACTACAGTATGTCTCTATTATGACAGAATGAAGATTTGTTCACAATGCTTAATTGTGAAGCCTTTATAAAATGGTCAAAAAACCTGACTATTCAATGCAGTTTTTATCTCAATATCATTTAATATTTCAACAATGTTCACTATTAGGAACGACGATTAACTCTTTATTTCCATTAATGTTTAAGCAGAAATGATCCACGTGTAATAGTGTTAGTGTAAATTTACCATTTCTAGCCGAATGTATCACAGAGATGATTGACATGTTATGCATACTCTTAATCCTCTTCGGGGCCAATGGTCACAAACATACAGTGTAAAATTAACTTGATTCTAAATTTCGTTGAAACACTCGCGTCTATATCTAATATTAGTCACTGCCTGTTTCCCCGAGTAGCAATATCACTAGGGCATATGAACAAAGGCGTCAATCTCGTATCGTCTGGTTTCCAGGTGACGGGAAGGTTATGTAACATTATGATGTATAATGTTCCAATGGGACCACGCCCACTACGAACATTAATGGATGTATCGCTTCAATTCTTACTACCCGCCCCAATAAAATCAATTAATCTTAGGATCCCTACAATAGTATTGTTCGCTGTTGTAGTTCTTGTAGGCTAAGAAGATATAATATAACCATGCTGGACAATATGTTTCACTACTCGATCCAAACCAATGTAAAATATATTATATCCACGTACTTACCATTTGAATATGCTGTCTCTAGAAACCTGCTAGGCTGGACGACTCACGGTAAACCAAGACCGGCGAATGGAGCAGGAAAAGCCGGTGTATCTACAAACGCGTCCCGGCACTTCAGCTGTACGTGCGTGAAATGAACCAACGACTATCTACTTCGACTAGAAGATAACTATGTTGCTGACCTCTGGCGGATACTAGAGGGACTTCCTTGGAAACATCGTATGATTGGAGATATTCACTATATTCCAATGGAGCAAGAACAACTTTCATCGAAATCCACATGTTTTGCAGGCATCGTGACGTCACCGCGTGTGTTTGTGTTTCCCGATAACAACAATGAAATCCCTATATAATGGCTATGCTAGTGTGTAAAGACTGACTATTCTACGATCGACGATCAACGACAGAACATTGTCATGGAGCTGGGCAATGGCTAGGAGAAGGACTTGTAAATGTATCAAATTCGTCGCTTAGACGAGTGGAGTTATGGACTCTAACTTTTTTCTATAATCTTCAAACATAAAAAATATTCTGTTTCAAAATTTATTACATTCATTATTTGATCGTCTATTTAAATTTAAAATACTATATCTTATAAATGTCGCCGCTCGGGCGCTAGTCGTTTACTATTGTACTTATTCTCGTAAATATTTTCAGTTACGTAATAATTAGAATTTGACAGGTTTATATTTATTTGTTTGGATTTGCAGAGTATTCCCGTTTTTTTTAAAGTAACTTTTCATATTAGCATATATGGTTAGAATTAACGTAACGTGATATAACTTTTTTGAAACTTAAATTAGGATAACTTTGTAACGTAAGTTCCTTTTGAACGGCTCAGTTTTGTTTGTTTAGTTTGGGAACTGTGTGTCCCATATTCTTTCTGATCGAGTAGTCCCGTGGGTGCTTGGCTTATGTCTGGTAGTCAATCTCTCACGTTTATGTAAACTTTGTAATGTAATCGTCAACATTTAATTTTCATTATATTTTAGAAATCGTTTTCTGCGCATTACGAAACCTTTTGAACCATATCAAGGTGCCCATTAGGCCCTTATAATTTTTGTAACACATATAAATAATTACTCTGTAGTATTGTCTCATATAGACTGGTCTATCAATTTAGTGATAGATATCATGTTTCCTTTTTGTTTAAATACTTGCACAACTTAAAGTTGTAAAGTTGTTTACTTCGAGTATGATTTCCAACAGATCTCATTATGGTATAATGAGACCATTTGTTGTCATCTGCGCTATTGTAATTTATTGAATAAAACTACTCTTTGTTGAATTTACGTATTTTTACCGATTCCATTTTTTTGAATATGTAGTTTATATCCTCTCCCTTTATTACCTTATAATGGTTGGGGTAATAACGAGTCGTAGAGAGGGTGTAACAGTTAAAGTCAGAATTAATATCTGGTGTAGCTTTACTATGGTGAATTTTCTTTCCTAAATCGTTTACTAATCTCAAAGACAGGCAAAAACGGGTACACATCCTCTAAATTCTACCTTCATCTTCTCTAACCTATCATGGCAAATAGGCCCTTGAAAGGGTCAGTAGGACGCGGTCCATTGTACCTGTACTGACAGCGCTTAAACCCTTGTCTATGCTTTCTGTAACCACTAGGTCCGTATTCCGTAAGACGATTGCTCTGTCCACATAGTTCCGATACGTAAGTCCGTAGCACTCCGTAGAAGTTGGACGCAGACACACGTTTGACTGCTCTAATGCGGCGTTTTTCAAACTGTGATCAATGGAGCCCTTGAGATCCTCTAGATTTATCTCAGGCTCGACGAGTCAATTTTATTTAAAAAAAATCTATTTTTAATATTATGAAATAGATTCAGCAATGGCTTATTAATTTTTTTTTCAAATCTGAAAAAAGGACATATGCTAATGCTGCAACTAGAACATTTTTATTTTATTTTTTAAGTTTATACTTGAAATATGTATCTGTATTTTAATGTTTATAATATTAGTGTAAGATATGTGTGAGGGTTTTGGCATTTATTTTTTCTAGTGAAAATGCTGCTTTGGTCTAAACATTTTAAAATCCCTGCTACAATACTCCCATAATAGAAGAACGAGAATATGTTATGTAATCTAGTGACTCAACAGGCCACACCACTATTCTAACCTTGCATTAAAGTAACGGGCTGTCGCATTTTTCTAGACGTTTGAGGGGATGAGAAAGGGTTATGAGATGTAAATAAATTAGGGGAACCTACTCGGGTCTATAGAGACAGTCTACATCAAACTTATTCGAGCAAGGCTTTGGTAAGAAGTTGAATCAACTTTATTAAACCCGCCTCGGTGGCGTAGTTGGCTAACGCGCGCTTGTCGTGTTGAGCTCAACTGCTGAGGACGGGGAGATCGAGGTTCGAATCTCGGTCGGATGAACTGGGGGAGGGTGGTTCCTAAATGGTTTTCCACTCTCCTCCACGCAAATGCGGGTTCACTTCCTCTAATTCAACCTTCCCAATTTCTAATGCATTAGCGTAATTAGTACTTAAAGCGTATAACCCGAATGGGTAGTAAAACGCGATGCTAAATACTATTATTATTATTAACTTTATTAAAAGAGATTTCACACCAGCAGAAACATAGTTTAATTTTCTTCGCATGTTGAACTCAACAGTTGTTGAAAATCTATCATGAGCGTAGCAGCATTAGATGAAAAACTTTTTTAAATGGAGATAAAAAGTTGTCATTCAACTTTCTAGGACACCCTTGACAGGTATTCAATAACTATTTTGGTCACCATGTGAAGAAAATTAAACTTACGTTTTTACTAATGAAATATTCGATCTATTTTGTTAAAAAAAAACAATACTTCCAAAACACTGCCCTTAACACTGCCCTTTACACGCATTCTTTACACTTCCACTTTAAGACCTGTCGTTACGAATGTCTACGGAGAATCAATCGCAGGTAGGCAAATAATTAAACAATGTGCGAATATAAATGAACACGTTAATGATAATAAATAAAATGGTTACATTTTCTAATAAACGTTTATCATGCCCCACCTATATAAAGAAAACCTTAAAATATTAAGGCCATCGTTTATAAACCAAGAGTGAATTATGAAAATGTTAATTTTTGTTTATAAAATTCTCTTAAATTATTTTATTTCAATGAATTAGATTCTAAAAAAGTATTCAAATTTGCCAGTGGACATGGGATGTGTTCAAAAAAACTTGAATATCTTACGGAATTAAAGAATATATAAGGATACGTAGATTATGGAATTTGTTGACAAGGCCTAAATATGATGGGTTTTATGTTAAATGTACTCAATCTAAAGCGATCGTAATCTATGTTGACAGATTTAGTGAGACTATACTTTCCCAAAAATAAAAAAAACATCAACATTGTACTGACCTATATACACGGGAAGTGTAGTGTAAATTATTCACTGCACGATTTCGCTGTTTATAGAAGTATCCAACCATCCGAGTTTTATGTCCACTTTTAAAACAGATTAACAGTTTAGTGACCAAACTAGGTGAGAAAGCCTTATGCTCATCAACATTTCAACGTAAAAACTATAATATTAATATTAGATACCTGCTTAGTTTTACGGGCCTATAGTGTTTATTCTAACTAGACTAACTTTCTAAATAATTCAAATAAAGGCATAAGGAAAGGAAGACACCTATAATTGTATATGTATAATGTTAATATATAATTTTTAGTTTATCGAGGAAATTTTTTTAACAAAACTTAAAATTAAACTCTCACCTGTTAAATTCGACAACCAGTTTAATTACAAATTCTGCAAATAGTTATTTTTTCACTAAACATACATTGCTTTGGTTTATTAATTAACATTTCAATAGTACTTGGTTTAAAATTGTGTAATAAATAATTGTGTACAGCACATAATCATTATTAATAATATTTAAGTATAGGTTTGGATAGAAGTCTATATAGAGTTTTAGTATCAACTAAAAAATATTGTATTTATTGCAACAAACATTTTAATATAACTAATTACAGCTTAAAATATCAGTTTTATTACGCTAAAATATAAATCATCACAAATATACTGCTTTGTATGTTTGAATGAAACTGTTCGATTAGAATTGACCTATTTTTTAGCCATACCAATGGTCACATGGTTTAAAGTATCAGTCTCATAATAAACGGGATTACCGTTGATGGTGAAGGTGAGTTTAGAATACTATCCTTGTCCATTAGGGGTGGTTTTTCTATTTACTTTGTCCCCGAGGTTTTCATGATCCTTCCTTCACAATAATGTGGGCGCACTTTGTATTAAGCTACCCTACTCTAAGATTTAATCGTTAATAAAATTAGTGTTAGCCCCATATTCGTAAATCTATGTTAGACTGTATTGTCAGTAACGAGGAGAACGGGGTTTGAATGCCAGTCAGGTTTATTGAAAGTAGTTTTTCCTAAAAAATTACCCTCTTTGCTTCCACGCAAATACCGTGTACATTTATTATAAAACTATACCTGTCTCATCTCTATGTCATTAGACATAACTCATGTAAGAATATAACTCACACGGGTACCTAGACGCAATGTAACAAGATGGTTCTACCGGTATCGGTGGGCACGCCAACTGGTCGTCAGACTCATCTAGTCTGGTTTGTCAACTATGGGAAATTTGGAGCTCAAGCCCTGGTAGAGTATCCTGAAGATGGATTGTACTATTATTCCAAGAAAATTCAGGTACATTTATTCTAAACTATGCCTTCCTCATACTTTCGCTAATACCGTAATTAAAATTTAAATAGCGTCAATGGCTAGGTGGACAAGCTAAAAAATTACATTTGTGATTAAAGTAATATTAAAGAATATAATTATATATATATATGATTTAAACAAACTTTTTCTTTATCTTAATTCCAGGCCTCTCCACCGTGGTTCGGATTCCACGTTAAACTTGTAGGTCCTCCATTTCATCTCACATTAGCGTAAGTGCGTATAACCCGAACGGGTAGTAAGACGCGGTGCTAATAATAATAATTATAATATTAATAATTAATCTGAATTTATTAGACTGATTGTACTTCTCACTGAAATAAAAATTATCTTCAGATAAATTTAAGTTTTCATCCACCTCGGTGGCCGCATGATCTAAGGTGCTACTCTAACAGTAGTGTAAGCTGCCAATGACTGAGGGATCGAGGATAAAATATTAGTTGGGAATATTAAGGGGGGTTTTTCCAATATGTTTTTCCACTCTTACTCCAAGAAAATGATGGTACAACTCTCCTAAATACAACCTTCATAATCCCTAATACCATTAGCATGGTTAGTAAAAACAAGTGTAAGAAGCTGTTGTAATAAAAAAGTGTATAACCCTTGTGGGTACTAAGAAGCGGTTGTAATAAAAAAAAGTGTATAACCCGAGTGGGTGGTAAGAAGTGTATAACGCAGGTTAGTACTAAGAAGCGGTTGTAATAAAAAAGTGTGTAACCCGAGTGGGTGGTAATAAGTGTATAATCCATGTGAGTACCAAGAAGCTGTTGTAATAAAAAGTGTATAGCCCGAGTGGGTGGTAAGAATTGTATAACCCAAGTGAGTACTAAGAAGCGGTTGTAATAAAAAAGTGTATAACCCGAGTGGGTGGTAAGAATTGTATAATCCAAGTGAGTACTAAGAAGCGGTTGTTAATAAAAAAGTGTATAACCCAAGTGGGTGGTAAGAATTGTATAACCCAAGAGAGTACTAAGAAGCGGTTGTAATAAAAAAGTTTATAACCCGAGTGGGTGGTAAGAAGTGTATAATCCAAGTGAGTACCAAGAAGCTGTTGTAATAAAAAGTGTATAGCCCGAGTGGGTGGTAAGAAGCAGTTTTAACAAAAAATAGTGTATAAACCGGGTGAGTGGTAAGAAGCAGTTGTAATAAAAAAAAGTGTATAACCCGAGTGGGTACTGATAAGCGGTTGTTATAAAAAAAAGTGTATAGACCGAGTGGGTGGTAAGAAGCAGTTTTAATAAAAAAAAAGTGTACAAACCGAGTGGGTGGTAAGAAGTGGTTTTAACGAAAAAAAGTGTATAAGCCGAGTAGGTAGTAAGAAGCGGTTGTAATTAAAAAATAGTGTATAAACCAGGTGGGTGGTAAGAAGCAGTTGTAATAAAAAATACATTTTTTATATGATTTAAGGTTTATAACCTTTTATTATGCTTACGTTAAGAATAATTTATCTATTAAACACTTAATAAAAGGATGTGTATTAAACACCCCAAAAGTCAATCTCGACACGTTCTCTTTGAATAAAACTCAGTTGTTTTTTTTGTCAGGGATCCACACCAGATCTACTTTAGTTGTTTGAATGTTGTCACCTCTTATTTTCCGGGTGAGAAGGTAATGCTCATCTGGGCTGGAGACGTAATTAGCACTAGCAAGAGAGCGTATCTTTATATTAAATAATATCACTTTTTTTTATCACCTCAACACAAATTTGTTTTATGCAGAGACGCAGGAACTTTTTTTTTTTAATGCTGGGGGCTACAAATGGGAATTGTTAAATAAATTGAATGAGTGTTTGTCAAAGTTTTATTAGAAAGTGGGTCTTAGCAAAAAATTTGGAAATTGGTGTTCTTTAGATGCTATTTAAAAGTGGTTTTTTTTTCATGGGGAAAAAAGGCGTTTTCTCAGAATCTTAATACACTTTTCCTTTACCTATAAAATATTATATTTTTACATATAAAAAATACAAATAATTAACTTAGGTATAATACTTTGCCCTCCACCTATAGGTAATAATTCTATCTTTAAATTTGGGTGAGTAAAATTTACATTATATGAAATATATAAAAATGGTATTGGTAAAGGGGAATGCCAGGCCTCCACCGTGGTTCGGATTCCACGTTAAACTGTAGGTCCTCCATTCCATCTCACAATCACCCTACCACTACACATTGGCGTAAGTGCGTATAACCAGAACGGGTAGTAAGATGCGGTGCTAATAATAATAATAATAATAATAATGTATTGGTAAAGTACACTTATCTTAACTACTTACTACCTTTATTGTTTAGTTCCTCCATCCCTGATTGTATTAATTATTTATAAACCTATTGTATTTTAAGTATAAGGCAGTGCTCACTGCTGCACTTACAAAAGTACGCCACCTATCCCTATCTTGTGCTAGTTATACCCAGTCCACCTCATTACACCTTATCTTTATCTTGAGCTAGTTCTCCCTAGTCCACCTCATTACACCCCAAATCTATCTTTACCTATTTCCATCCTGTCCACCGCATTACACCCTATCCATATCTTTAGTTAGTTCTATCCAGTCTACTTCTTTTCCCCCTATCTCTTTTAGGTCCCTTCTAATGCTAACCCCCCACTGCGTCTAGATCTTCCCACTGGTTTTTTCCCAATGAGTTTACCAATCAATGAATACCCTGCACAAGGTTCTATATTATCCCAATCTTCTTTCACACTGTAATCTTCAAGATCTGATTATCCTAACAAGGTCTTGTGATGAGTACAGGCTATGTAATTCATCATTATGTAAACTCCTCAACTCCCCAGTAAACTCAACCCGTTTTGGTCCAATATACTCCCAAACAATTATTTTTTTTCGCATACACTAACACTACTAATTTAATAATTTCAATTGACACAATTATCTGATCACTTCCAGGCCTCCACCGTGGTTCGGATTCCACGTTAAACTGTAGGTCCTCCATTCCATCTCACAATCACCCTACCACTACACATTGGCGTAAGTGCGTATAACCAGAACGGGTAGTAAGATGCGGTGCTAATAATAATAATAATAATAATAATGTATTGGTAAAGTACACTTATCTTAACTACTTACTACCTTTATTGTTTAGTTCCTCCATCCCTGATTGTATTAATTATTTATAAACCTATTGTATTTTAAGTATAAGGCAGTGCTCACTGCTGCACTTACAAAAGTACGCCACCTATCCCTATCTTGTGCTAGTTATACCCAGTCCACCTCATTACACCTTATCTTTATCTTGAGCTAGTTCTCCCTAGTCCACCTCATTACACCCCAAATCTATCTTTACCTATTTCCATCCTGTCCACCGCATTACACCCTATCCATATCTTTAGTTAGTTCTATCCAGTCTACTTCTTTTCCCCCTATCTCTTTTAGGTCCCTTCTAATGCTAACCCCCCACTGCGTCTAGATCTTCCCACTGGTTTTTTCCCAATGAGTTTACCAATCAATGAATACCCTGCACAAGGTTCTATATTATCCCAATCTTCTTTCACACTGTAATCTTCAAGATCTGATTATCCTAACAAGGTCTTGTGATGAGTACAGGCTATGTAATTCATCATTATGTAAACTCCTCAACTCCCCAGTAAACTCAACCCGTTTTGGTCCAATATACTCCCAAACAATTATTTTTTTTCGCATACACTAACACTACTAATTTAATAATTTCAATTGACACAATTATCTGATCACTATACACGATCAAACTATTTAAAATACATAAAATAGTCCATAACATTAATTTCACAATATAAAAGAATCAGATATATTAAAAACATTAATTTAATAAAATATGATTAATATTTATTTTGCATACAGAAACTATGTAGTTCAATAATAAAGTTTATTTTAACTTGTAGAATGAGTTTGTCACACTTCTAATTTAATTTAACAAAGCGACGTGCGAATGACAAATAAGAGAACTCTATATAAATATTATCTGGAAACCGTATCCCCCTCTTACTTAGCTTTGTATACGCCGTAGAAAATATTATACGAACATAATTACTAAGTCAAATAAAACGTGAATATAATATGTGGAATATCTGAATCTCTTTGTACAAAGAAAACTCTTCTTTCTATTTTTTTTGTCATAGAAATTTTTTTAATGAAGACTAAAAAAGGCAAACGCATTTTATAGACTGTGAAGGAGAAAATGTGAAATGTAGGAGACATTGAAATATGAAATGAGTTCTAGGTAGAAAAATTGTGGATGAAAATATTATTGTTCTTTAAACAAATATTATATAGTAGGATATGGCTAGTTAAACGTAATTTATTTCCAAGAATTGGCTAATTCTAACCCACCATGATTTCCTATGAATTTTTTTTATTTAAATCAATGGTAAGATATAAAAATTAATTTGAGTTTTAGAATGAAATATTTGTATAATTCAAAGCCTAATTACTTTTTAAGTTTGTATTAATTTCAAACCTAACTTAATGATATTTATTAAATCACCCCATGCCAAGAGTGCCATATAAAGGGAAAAGCAGTAAATTATGCACTGGCGGCAAGAGTATTTCCTATAATAGGGGATGTTTTAAGATCGGCTCTCCTATCTTATGTGTGACAATATATACTGCGTTTTAAGCTACTTTAGGATTGAGGTAAGCCAAGATGGAGTGGGGAGTGTAGGCTAGTCACATACTTGACCAATCCGTGAAGTGTAGTTGTCATAGCAACCGATGCGCGTTGCCAGACTTCTTGACAGTCAATGAGTATGCTTGCTTAGTATTAACGTGCGAACTCCCGCTATGTGGCAACTATGCTCATCGACCTACCCACCACGTGAACTACCGCTATATGGCAACCATGCTCCCCAGCCTACCTACCACTCAAACTCCCGCTATTGGGAAACTATGCTCACCGGCTTACCCACCACGCGAATATTGAAGGAGTTTAAATCGCAGTATAGTCAAGTAAAGCTCCAAATGATTTACGTCTTAAATTCTCATATGTTAATTTCTTAATTTTTTTGTTAAATTTGTTATTGTTTTTTTTATGCATGTATAAATTGTGTGTGTGTTGGTTTTATATAGCAGAATAATCTTTTAAGTGTGTGTGTTTATTTTATAGCATATTTTAAGATTATTGACAAATTGTGTGCCAGCTGCCTAGACACTTATTCAAAAATCAAATTTACCATTTTTATGAGTGTCTAGCTCCAATTTTTTTAGATATTCCTTGGACTTTAAATTAAAAAGGTTATACTTTAATATGATATTATATTTATTTCTACTGTTATATATAATATATATATATAAATATGCCAGCAGAGCTATCCGGATTTTTTTACACCTATTAGGTAGATATTAGGAAGTAGATTATAAAATAAATGTATCCACACTTGTGGAGATGAAGGGTAGAGAATACAGCTAGGAAAGAATATCCCAGTTAACCAAGCCGGAATTTGAACCCAGGATTTCAACGTCAGAATCGATTCATACATGTTTTAAAAATTTTAAAACTTTTTTGACATTGACGCTTTTGAAAAATTAAAATGAAGGGACATAGGTCTCTTTCAACTAAGTTTATATAGATTAAAACACATGATTGAAGCCAATTCCTCATACTTTTTATTTTCATAATATTCTATAGCTGACTACTGACTGATACTGTAGTTTTCTAGTAACCATTAGGTGGCAATGGGTAGCGACGCCAACGGCCAATGTCACAAGAAAAAGGGGCATTGAAGTTTAAGAATGCTGTTATTGGGCCAATGGCACACATTGGCCCATTTTGTTTTAATGTACATATCACATTGGTCCCTAGAGAAAGGGCCTAACTTGGAATATAGTATAGATAGGTCATTTGCCAGTTTTTATATGATAGGATTCAGGTGACAAGTGGACATAACACAAATTAGATAATTTTGAACATTGGTCCTTTTTCTACCAAGGTACAGAAGTATACACAGTGAACGCATTCTCTTTTCTTTGTGCCTGGTTAATGTTGACTTTAATTTATAAATTTCATATTTATTGTTCCCAACTCAAGATAGACATATAGTTCCCTGGACTTTTTTAATATACATCTTGGTAGGAATATTACTGAAGGCAATTTTCGTAAATCTTCGAAATAGCCCAAGTTATAGATGATTTATAAAAAAAAACGCTTATTAAAAGTACTTCAAAATAAAAGAGATAGTTTGGTGACCATGTAAGAATATTTTTAGGATTATTTTGGAAATCTAATGTGTTTGTTTCAATGCTATATCTTTAAAACGTGCCAGAATAGAACGTAATTACATTAACATTAGCTTGATTTGGCATGACATCACAGGTAGGCAACGCCCTTAAGTGACTTCCTTTTTTTTTTCAGAGCACTGTATGTGAGTCAACCATCAAACGAATGAAATAAATAATAAAGGAAAAGCTACAACAGAGAGAGAAAGTAGGGGCCACACAAATTTAAAGAGACAGAACACGTGTATCATTTTGGGTGTCAATTCCAGTGGGGACAAGTGGATAGTTATACACACCCTTCTGGTCAAAAGGATCGTCCCCCCACCTCCCAATACCACCCACTCCCCTTTCCCACACCACATCCTTTTTTTAAAAAATGGGAAACGTTGTTGTCTCCGTTTTAAATCGAAAATGGAAGCTATGTATCTGGTATTTTAGGATTGATTAAAATGGTAGGGGTGTGCGAGAACTTTTGAAAGGTTGAAAAGGTTGAAGTTAAGCTCTCCTTTGCTTCGACTTCCGACACCCCACAATAGCCTTCTAGTCGTCAAAAAAAAATTTGGAGGAAGAAGAGAACTTTTTTATATTAACATATTTGAAATATCTCAGTAAGCATGACATATTTCAACATTTACTCAAATCTATAACAGCTTCTGAACAGTATTTCAACACCAACTAGTGATTAAATGGAATCTATTACATGATCATTAAAAAAAATAATCAGGCAGTTAAGTAAAAGAAAATATATAATACTATATTCAATATCGCCAACATTATTCTGTACAAATCAAACGTGCCTGCTAGTTGTAGCTAACAACCACTGGAATGGAGCAAAGAAAATATAATACACAAAGCTTTTGAGTCGTGCTAATTTTCTTGTTCGTACTCAAATTTATAGCGTCCTCTCCAATATTTTAGTCCTTGATATTATTTCGGATTTACAAGTGCATGTTTTATACATAAAATAAATAAATTCAGATACGTAAGCATAAAAGAACATAGATCAAAATCATTTTTTTTCTATATATATTTCTATTTACTGAGATTAAATTATTTTATATCTGTAGATTTATTTTAGAGGCAATTACGATTTTTTAATTTAAGAAATATACACTTTCATCAGTTAATACGCTGTAATTATATATACACATATATACATACATATATATATACACATATATATACACATATATACATACATATATATACACATATATATATACACTTTGTATCCTAATTTTATTTTAAAACTAATTTTGTCAGGGATATTGTACCTTTTATACGTTTTTTTTGTTTCTAGAAACATGCCTCTGCATCCCTATTACTTTTTTTTTAACCCCGCGTCTCACTCGCCATTTTCGGGATATCACGCATATAAATACTACTGTAATTACCCTAATGTGTTAGGAATGAGGAAGGTTGAATTTAGAGGAAATATATCAGAATGTGTATGAAGAAAGAGAGAGAGAGAGAGGGGAAGAAACCATTTAGCGAAAACTACCCTTCCTACTCTACACCAGGATCAGAACCCCGATTCACCCTTCATCAGCAGTCCTGTATATTGTGAGAGTGACGCCATAGACCATGCTGTCACCTAGGCTGAATTTTGTTCTCAGTAATTATTTTATATATCTATTAATTTATATTTAGTAAATATACATTTAATTATTACATAAAAACAAAAACATACGTAGCAATGGGAAACAAGCTGCTGTTTGTCGACCACTACAATAATAAACTTTCGGTGATAACATTTACATATGTGTGTGTTTATGTGGTTAACGTTACAGGAATACTCTCTTGTGAATCATCACAATAAAAATATATTCACACACACACACACGGATATATATATATATATATATATATA